>JADDOH010003643.1:0-89390 GCA_016648135.1 Agrypnia vestita | reverse complement strand
ATATAGATATATATATTTATGTATATAAAATATTAATACAATTCACAACCCTATTATATTTGTATCTCTTTTACACGTATGCTACTTAATATAATATAATTTTAAATTCAGTGGAAAATTTTTAAGATTGTTTTGCTGTTAATTTTTCCCAAAACAAAATAAATAAACACAAAAATACACACACTCACACAAAATCACTATTGGACATGTTTTTTCTTATTCTTTTATCGATTGTATATATGTGTTTTCTTGTAATTGGCCCAAAACTCTGTACATCAATTATTGTTTTTTTTCAAGATTGATTAATTATATGGTTGTAAGAAAACCAACAAATGAAAATAATAAAAAAATAAAAATAAAATAAAATAAGAAAGAAAGAGAAAAGACCATAGAATAAATACCGCAATTCGCTACTAGCTTCATATGCATTCGTTGTTAAAAATTATGTTTTTTATACTTTCTTATACATGGTTATGAAAATAAATTCTATCTCTTTCTGACTGATACATTTAGTACGCAATAGAAGAGAGCAGAAACTAGATGTCTCAGATTTGTTTTTTAGTGACTAGTTTATATTTATAGTACGTCTATGGTTCGGATCATGTTCTAGTGGTAGTTAATTTTTTTCAGAAGATACATTTGTTCTTCTTTTAAATTTACTTTCATAAATTTACCTGTTATATCTTTTTCTGGCTGCAGGTAAGGTGGAGTCGTCTTCCTTGAGCAGGTATCTTCTCATTCCCAGGAACAGACCGCTGAAAAATAAAAACCACGATTGAGTGACATCTTGTGTTTTAAAATAAAGTTAAAATTCCTAAATCAGGTTCTAATAAAACTTTTCATTAATCTATTAACTAAAATATTTGATTATTTTTTTAAAAACACCTTAGCATGGACAAGAACTCGCACAATAATCCCTTGATAAATAGGTAGTTTCTTCTGAAGGCTACTAGATGTCGCTTTCCGCGTTCTGTCGAAACAGAAAAACAACTGCTCGCTCGGCCGCCTGCCGCGCCTTATATACAGGGTGTAACAGAGCTAGTCCACAATACTTTACAGGTGGATTCCTACCTAGATTATGAGTCGAAAATTTTCAAGCAACCATAACCAAATCCCGACCAATCAAGGAGATATGTGACAATGCTTCCAATTAATCAATATTTTGTTTTTGAAACATTAAATTTAAGCTTGTTAAAGTGAATCCATTTTAATATATCCTCCAGTTCTTTATTTATGTTGTAGATTGCTGTTTCCAGGTCACTAACCTCTATGTATATTAAAGCGGCGTTTATCAATAGTTATGGAGTTATGCAATATCAAAGTTTGCATTTTTTTTCAATATTTCTGACTTAGTTTTTACAAAACGTATTACAGTAATTTATCGTCGCTGTGTATTATATAATTAATCCTATGTGACGTTTTAGTACATTCTGAGATAGACGAATGAAACTGCTTTAAAAATAATTGCACAGACTAGATTTATAAAAAAATATTTTAAATAATTACTCGGCAGACTTTCCAGATGAACGGCAATGTTTTTTTAGTATATCTCCATTATTTAAATGAATAATTAACAAATTGATTCGTTCATCTCAGAATGTACTAAACGGCACATTGGCTTTATTATATGTACAGCGACGTTATATCGTTAAATTGATTCGTTCATCTCAGAATTATATCGATTACGGAAAATTCATTCATTTCAATCAAATAAAATAATAAAAACCCTTTGTGGTGAACGTTTTCCAATTGGAATTGGAAGATTTTTTTATCATTTTTTTTACTTGTATTAAAAGGAATGCATTTATCGTATTAGACAAAAGTTACTGTAATGATAGTCCAACATTTTGATATAAATAAGTGAGAAATATTGAAAAAAAAAATGCAAACTTCGATGTCGCATATCTCCTTAACTATTGATATTAGGCCATGGTTGCTTGAACATTTTCGACTCATAATCAAGGCAGGAAACCACCTGTAAAGTATTGTGGACTAGCTCTGCTACACCCTGTATCTTCGCCTGTTTGACGTTTATTATCTTAATATTTCGGAAAGCGCGTGATTCATCTTGTTTTTTCTGGGCCCTTCTAGATTCTTCTCGACAATTCTAGATTGATCGGAATTGTTCCGGAGTATTAAAAACAGATGAGTATTTCCAATATTATTTATTTCTATTGCCTTTTATGTGTATTCAATTTAGAGCTCTCTGGATCGTAACAAATTTTGATACATGCTGTGATTTGTTTCGTTACGTATTTTGGACCTAGGGATAATTATTACTATACGCGCATCAGATTTAATATATAATAAATCGTAATTTTGCGGCTGGTGATAATCCAGCCGGTGATCTATTTCATAATACTTATGTAATTTTCAAATACGTCGCGGTCCAAACGGGCAATCATTTAAATTGATATTCATATATTACCAATGATATAAACGCTTTAAAATGGATTATTTTTACTATCGAAGTGTGTTTATTTTGTGGGACTTGAGATCGGAGTAGTTGTGTGTAATTAATATCGCGGTTGCTTGTCTGATTTTAGTTCAATTTATACGAGAGTTTCTTCCAAACGGATGTATCTTTATGCAAAGGGATTTTATGCTATCTATACTAACGATTGAATGCACGGATTTCTATGTGATTTGCCTAGTAGCAATATGATAATTATTGTATTGCATAAGTAGTGCGCAAGCCGGTCTTCAGCCAAGGATCACATTTACATTATCTATTACGGTAAATTATTTTTACTATTGAAATGTAATTATTCTGGGAGACTTGGGAATACGTTAATATAAGGTGTTTAATAGTAGCTAATTTCAGTTTTATTTAATATGTGTAAATGTTTCCCTTTGCGCCGATCAAGCGATTTTTACTGGTTTGTCTCAGGACGGAAGTGTTTTGTTTCTAACACACGAATTCTTTCTGGTGAACGTGTTTTATTGTAACATGGATGTATAGTTTATTAGACTCGTTAGATGTTTATATTGCGTGTCATTGGGCAATCATTTTCAACACTGCTCTTATAAAGACGTATTACGAATGGTATGTATTGTATTTATTTAGATTTGGTCGCATTTATTGTTTCTAGTAAGAGTTTTAGTATTGGTGCCAGGCTCCATTATGAGGCGGGGATAGTTCATATTCATAGCCCGATTATAATAGGTATTTTTGCCGCGTAAGAGGTAGCACTTTTCGAAATATAATTGCGTTTTATGTTTATCCCGGACGGAGAAGTTCTGGCAGTATGAAAATAAATAAAATTAAAATATTATTAGTTATTTAGAATAGCGTTTTACTTGATAAAATTGCAGAGGATGTTTACAAGTATCGAATTTTTAATGTTTGTGCAATATGGTTTGCGCTAAAATTTATTTTGCTTCGAATACAAGATATTATTTGCAGGTCAGCATGGCATATGAATAAAAATTGTTATACTACCGCCATCTAGCGAACTCAAACATAACTGTAATTATAATTACCTTTCGATATATTGCTACGCCTTTTTAATAATACATGGTTGCATTTTATAGTGATTGTCAGACGTACGTATTTAGGGGGAAGGGTTTGTTCAGGGGTAGTTAACCTTCGGTCTTCCGTAATCGCGATAGTTATTTATATGACAAACTGTTTTATTTTATTCATTCAATATAAATAATATAATAGTTTTATGAGTCACGATAGTTATTTATATGACATTGTTTTAGTTTATTCATTCAATATAAATAATATCATATTTTTACGGGTCATCATAGTTATTTACATATATGACAGATTGTTTTGTTTTATTCATTTAATATAAATAATATGATATTTTTACGAGCTACCGTAGTTATTTACCTATATGGTTTTATTATTGTGAGTGATGCAACGAATACTACTTTCACGAATACGAATGTCAAGCCTACTATTCGGTGAATACGAATGCGAATATTTCCACCAGTCGGCGGGACTCAAACATACTTGTAATTATATTGTTTATGTCTGCATGTGATTTCACTATACGGCGTAGATGAACTAGTTTAAAGGGGTTTATGTCCTGCATGTGCTCGGCGTAGAGGGAATAGTCTTCTTGTTTCTAGGATCTAATATAGTTTTACAGGTGCTGATATTGAAATATATATACAAGGAAAACACTATTTTGGGAATCATTAACTGGATGACAGATATTGAAGCACACATACACACAAGGAGGACGTTATGTTAAATACATGACTGGAAAGTTGTTATTGGAAAACACAGGCGCTATTAGAGGACATGGTCAGTTTGCAGAGAACTTCAACTTCTGTCAGCTAAGGACCTTTTACTATTACTATTCTTCTTGTCATTTGTTGAACATGGTGCTTGTATGCAAAACTTAAACATATTTAAAATTACTAATGAAAAGAATTTAAACATTGTAAAATTTGCTAATGGAAGAAAAGAGGTCGGGATTCATTGACGCTGTGATGATCAATACGTTGTGACACGCCAGGTGGGCGTACCACATTGGCAACTTAACGCATACCATCCTTATAATAGAGAGGCTACGGCTCAAGAATATGCGGTTGTTTCCTATAGCTCGGCGTCGAGAACTCACCCGTAACACGCTGGTGGGAAGCATCTCAGCGATTGATCGTCGCGGGGCTATTGATTTCAGACCTCTATGTTCTGAATGCAGGAGTGACAGCTACTTCTCCATCGTGTACATTCTAATTTATACTGTACTAAAATAGTTTCATCACCCATCACCAATTTGATTGTCGTGACTGACAGAATTGATTATGAAAGGAGGGAGATCGGGGTTCTTTCGCATCGTGGCGATCAAAGTGTCGTGACACGCCAGGTGGGCGTACAACATGGGCAGCTTAACGCATACCATCCTTATAATAGAGAGGCAATGGCTCAAGAATATGCAGCTGTTTCCTATAGCTCGGCGTCGAGAACTCACCCGTAACACACTGGTGGGAAGAATCTCGATGCTTGGTCGTCCTCGGTGTCATCGAATCCAGATCTCCATGATTAAATCTTGAAAAGAAGCTGATTTATTTGAACGAGTATCCTGATCGGGAATGTAAGTTGACACCTCACCCTGACACATCATTCATCATCTTTACTATACTGCTGTATACCAGGAGCCTTTCGGAGCCCTTCTCCTCTGGCACAGGACATACATATCAGGAACCACACAATTAACCATAACATTCACTCTGGAATACTATCTCTTTAATATCTCTAGTCAATTAGACTACACCGAGGGATCAATCACATCAACTATAATTGGCGATGCTAACATGGCTCTGTCTGACGCACTCAGGGATGAGTCTTTTCCAGCCACCCAGTTAGTTCATTCAGCCCTTTAATCAGCAGTAAACATAATAATAATCCGGCCCATGTAGCCGCGACGTGGGATCCTCATCATTATACACCAGTCAATTTGACTGCCCCGCGGGACAATATACAAACCTTAATATCAGACGCGGGATTTCTTCCTGATATGTTTGTCGCCATGAGGACGAGGACTCTGAATGGATCCCAGCAGAGGCAACAGAGTCTCGGGTTGGTTTTGGTCTGCAGCTTAGTGTGGGAGGTTATGTCTAAACAGGAGTTAACCACCGGATGCGGCGATGCTCTGGGGCCGCATTCCCCTCCCCCCTACAGGGGGGGGGGGCATCTAGAATCCACGCTTGAACAGAAGTGGTTAGACACTTCTTAAATTTTACTTACAAAACTGTATCTTCCATTCCCTTAGAATCTCGGTCTGTGATAATGTCAGACAAAGCTTGCCCCGAGCCTCTGGACGCGCCTTAGTTGTTATAAATGTGTTTATCTTCTCCCACTATGTACTGTGAACAGATTGAGCAGATCGGACAACGTGCGACGCGCTATCGGTAAGTTTCTTACTAGTGTCTTTGAATATAACGTATGCTACTATATCTTGTAAATCTGTCATAAATGGGTACCGCGTGTGGTTGTGCCAACACTGCTCTAAGCTGCTATTATTAGGTATTAGTAATCAAGGCGGACGGAATCTTAAGCGCATGCCGTTAATTTGACAACGATTGTATTGTTTTATATTTCAGTATTTTAACCCCGGTGGTGTTATAGTTATGACGTAATGTAAGGAAGTTTTGCTACTAGCGTTTATTCCTCGGCTACGCCGCATATAATTGGCTTTTAGGCCGACTCAGGACGTGGACGATATCGGTTATCTCTCGTATAGGCGAAACTGTAGAATTCTAGAGCGGTTTCTAGAAGGGCCCAAAGTAATTTCGGAAATATGTTTTATGTCTCTGGCATTTCGTCTATAAGTGTTTGAAGGTAATACGTGGATTTCGTGTCGATAGCGGTTAGGCGTTCTACCATCTTTAGTAAATAAATCCGTTATGTTAATTACGAGTACGGATTAGTTACGTGCGGTTGTTATTTCCATAGTTAGGTAAGAATCCGTTCTATATTAGTCTAGTCGCGTTAATAAGAATACGAATCTCACCACATATCAAAAGAATTTTGGGTAGCTACGAACACAATGGTGGGGGAATTTTCCTAACCACTAGATAGATCACGACTGGCCAATTTTGAAAATATAAAATCTTAACAAAAAAATAATAATATTAGCTTTCATGTAATATACTTCCTAAGTTCTAAGTCTCTAGCTTTGGGCTTCACGAAAACTTATATATTATTTAACTTTATTGTTAGGTATTTAGCTTAGAGGTAAGGTAGGTCTCAGTTTACGTTACAAAGCCTTTAGCTAATTTTGAAAATAGTAAGAATATTATTGTGACACGTATTCCTTGTTAGTATTTCTATTTTTAAAAAAGGACCAGGTTCTTTGTCTCGTGAATCATGAAAATTCAAATCATTCAATGGTCAAATCATGGATCAAAAAAAATCATTCAATGGTGTAGTTAATCAATAAATAATACTTGACAGAATTTTAGACCACCGGACTTGTTTCTTCTTTTAATTTTTTATTTAAAATTCACTTTTTACGCAGTCTGGATATTTTATTTTTTAAACTTTCTTTTTTATTTTACAGTTTTTAGTTTGGATAATAGGACGGTTATTTTTTAAATTATATATTTATTTCTAATTATGTTATTTTTCGCTGTATTAAGTAACTCCTTAGGTACCAGTCGTTAATATTATCAAAGCAGTAAAATTCTGGCTTTAATTTAATTCAATTCAATATAATTCGTAAATCGAATTATATTAGGTCCTTGCATATGAAATTGGCGTTTTGCCGTACTGGCCAATTTGATCTCAAATATCTTCTCTTTGGTTAGGAAATCCAAATCCAAATTTATACAGCTATTTACTCATGTATTTGTGTTTTGAAAATTATAATTCATTTGTTTTTTCCTCAATTGTTTTTTTCTTTGCGTCACTCAGTTTACAAAATGAAAAACTTGAAATATCGCGTTATTTACGAGTACGAGTTCCACCGTGGCACCAGTGCTGCAGAAACGGCTCGAAGGATTAATGATGTGTATGGCGACGGTGCCGCAAAAGAAAACACAGTGCGTTTTTGGTTCCAACGTTTTCGTTCTGGAAATTTCGACCTGCAGAACAAGCCCCGTGGACGGCCGGAGACCAAAGTTGATAATGAAGAATTGAAGGCTATTGTGGAAGCGGATCCATCGCAAACCACATCCGAGTTAGCTGCAGGCTGCGGTGTTAGTGATAAAACTGTTTTAATCCACTTGAAGCAAATTGGTAAGGTGAAAAAGCTTGAAAGGTGGGTACCTCACGAATTGAGTGAAGCAAATCAACAAACGCGCGTTGACTGCTGCGTTGCATTACTCAACCGGCACAATAATGAAGGGATTTTAAATCGAATCATTACCTGTGATGAAAAGTGGATCCTGTACGATAATCGGAAGCGCTCATCGCAATGGCTGAACCCTGCCGAACCAGCCAAACCATGCCCCAAGCGAAAATTGACTCCAAAAAAGTTACTTGTGAGCGTTTGGTGGACTAGTGCTGGTGTCGTTCACTACAGCTTTCTTAAATCTGGCCAGACGATTACGGCAGATGTCTATTGTCAGCAACTGCAAACCATGATGGAAAAGCTAGCTGCTAAACAACCGAGGCTGGTTAATCGCTCTAGGCCACTGCTGCTTCATGATAACGCTAGACCACACACTGCACAACAGACGGCTACCAAATTAGAGGAGCTTCAATTGGAATGTCTAAGACATCCACCGTACTCTCCGGACCTTGCCCCAACAGATTACCATTTTTTTCGAAATTTGGATAACTTCTTGCAAAGGGAAAAATTCAACTCCGATGGGGCAGTCCAAACCGCCTTCAAAGATTTTATTGATTCCCGTCCGAATGGTTTTTTTAGTAAAGGGATCGATGAACTACCTATGAGATGGCAAAAGTGCATAGATAGCAATGGTACATACTTTGATTAAATAAATATATTATAATAAAAAAAAATCGGCTTTATGTTCCTCCCATACTAAACGCCAATTTCATATGTAAGGACCTAATATTTAGGGTTCAATTGATTTTGCGAATGTGATAGATTACAAAGTCCGTATTGTGATAGTATTGATTTTCAATTTAAGTTTCCGGCATCAATACTTGCGCGCCCTCGGTGTTATTAATTTACCTGCATAATAATTTCCCGTCCAAACAGAAAAACTTCGACGTCCTAAGAACATTTTCCGCTGCCGCGAGCGAAATTATCTATTAAATATTAATTTGTATGACGTAAATTTACCCACACGCATTTATATGAATACTAGCTGTAACCCGTCAAAAATTACAGTACTTTTACATGTCGGTTCCTAAGGAATAAGTATGTATCTTTATTTTATTTTTTAAAAATTTTGTAAAAAAAATTAATGGGAAAATATAATTTTTGGGAAAAAAAAAAAAATTGAGAAAAAATATTTTTTGGAAAAAAAATTACTATAAAAAAGTAACGGACGCTACACGAAGTTACGGGGACATACAGACAGACGGACGGACGGACACTTGTTGTAGTTTTTCTACATTTTATGTTTCTCCACTATAAAATAACTGAAATATCTGTACTCCGTATTTTGTTGAGATTTCCCCCTTAATGCAACTTCAAGAAAACTTTAACGTATTTTTCAACCATAAACAGATTTTTCGTATACTTTCCCATACTTCTTATTAGATTTCGACAAAACTTTACAGGATAATTTATCTTATAAATATCTCAGATAGGTTATTCAATAATTACACAAAATCGTAAAGTGATTTTTAATATTATCCCTAGAAAAAAATATATTTGTGAGAAATGGTAGACTACCGTAAAACGAAAACATTTTTTTTTTTTGCTCACGCACAGGCGAAATCAAACTAATTTTTTTATGTAATGCTGGCAGTTGTGATCTAAAACTGAAAGATTGTAAGACAAAACTGGAAGGTTGTGATTTTAATGATTGATGCTTTTTTATTTTTTTATTTCATTTTTTTTTAACATTTATAAGAAGCAAAATGCTTTTTATAAAATGCTCTTAAAACATACAAACATATTATATTCAAGAATACACAAGAATCTGACCACTAGAGATCGCATCCCCAGGTGGCGGATAGGGAAAGGCTCTGCAGATATGCAGGGTAGGAGTGAAATAAAATAGCTCCCGTGGACCAACAGATCGGAGATGGATACTTCGTAAAAAAAACCCTATTGCGAGATTCTCTGAAATATTCGGAATAGAGGTCGTAATAGTTCCAAGTGCTTAGGCTGGAGTACTTGGAAGTGACGGCGGCGGAAGAACCCGTTTAGGTATGGGTCAACGAATGCGCTCACGTCATTCAAAATGGCGACAGGTGGCATGCCATTGCAAAAAAAAAACACTCTTTCCAACAAATATGAACAGAAGTAAACAGGGAATCGTGAATAAAAGAATAAGAAGAGCCGACCCCAAATTCAAATGGGAAATGGAGAAAAAAAAACACATTCTTATCGTAAAGTTGCAATTTTTTCGGAACAAAGTTCTGTGAAATTTAATACAAAATTAATTAATCAGAAAGACAATATTAAATCCACGAAAAAATATTTAGCTGCTACCGGGACAGCAGCCAAATATTTTTTTGTGGATTTAATTTTTCTGTATGTCTTTCTAAATTTGGTTTCATACAAACATATTTTCAAGAGCTTGTAGCATGTATCGATTATAATATCCCTTCCACACATAGAACTCGACAAATTGTCACATTCCATCGCAACAATTGCAATACTAACTATCAATCAAATTCTGTGATACACAGAATATTGGGAACTTGTAATGAATATGGTTGCATGATTGACATTTTCGTCGACAGTCTGGAGAAAGTAAAGTTCACACTTAAAGAGGCAATACTGCTTCGTTACTGACTTCAGCTGTTAATATGTAATGGTGGGTAATATATATTTTTCGTACACATTGCCGCTTTGTACTTTATATTTTAAATTTTTGTACTCATGTTTTGGTGCTATTCCTGGTACTTTTAATAATTTGCTACTTGTAATTTATATTGTTTAATGTATGTTCTTTTTAATTTTATGATATATTTTTTTATGTAAAAGCCTATACGCATTGCTGCTCGTTACCTACTCTACATTTTTAATTTTTATACTCATGATTTGGTGCTATTCCTGAAACTTTTAATGTATGTGCTTTTTGAAATTTATTTTATACTCTTTATGTAAAAGCCTAATGGGCGTAAACAAATAAATAAATAAATAAAAAAGAGTAGATAGTTATTAGTTGTAAAACTACAAAAATATTACCAGATAATATTTGTAAAATACATCACCCACTATTTTCGTCAAAATTATAGTGGGGTTAGTTTTGAACCACTCATTTCTTAAATGGTATATAATATATAACAAATGAGCTAGTTAAGGAGTTACACCATCTTCAATTTTTTTTAAATTGTTTATTTGTGATGAATTATTATGATCAAAAATTATTATTATTCGAAAATTCAATAAATTGGTAATTGCGTGGTTCGTGGTTCGTGGTTCGTGAATTTTTATACGATTTTAAGGTATTATAGGAGCAGTAGTTTTAGGAGTATTCGGGATGAATAAATGCAATGAATATTACGCGTATCATGGAGGAAGCTTTCACACAAATTAGCCGTTAAAGAGAGTAAAGGATGTTTATATTTCAGGTAAAACACGCGCCCTGCCAGTTATGTTCTAAAGCAAGGTATACGACAAAGTTCACGCTTAGTTTATGTACGTCAGGAAGATTAACTTCTAAGGCGTATTATAAGCATCAATTTTTTTGTGTTTTTCTTGAAACTCCTTTTTTTACACTGGTGTATAAAATATCTTGAAAACTATTAAGCCAATTTTATTTTAAACTAGCTGTACATACCCGGCGTTGTACGGGTTAGGGATTATGTTGAAAATAAATTTGTGAGGGTAAAAAAAGGTTCGAATAACGTTAAAGAATAAGATTCCAAATTTTGAGTCCGATCGGTCAAACGGTATGGATTTGCATAGAAAATATATCAGCGGGAAGGAAAAGGGTAAAAGAATAGGGGGGAAATGTTACCAATGTTAACCGCCGAGTCCTAAAGAATAATTTTGTAAATTTTGAGTCCGATCGGTCGAACGGTACAGATTTGCATTGAAAATATGGCAGGGGGAGAGGAAGGGCTATGAGAATAGGGAAGAAATGTTGCCTATGTTACCCGCCGAGTCCTAAAGAATAAGTTTCCAAATTTTGAGTCCGATCGGTCAAACTGTACAGATTTGCATGGAAAATATGTCAGGGAGAGGGAAAGGGGTAAGAAAATAGTGGGGAAATGTTGCCTACGTTACCCACCGGGTCCTAAAGCATAAGTATGCAAAATTTGAATCGAATCGGACAAACGGTGTGGATTTGTATAGAGAACAGACAGGACAGAAAGTCAGACATTGAGTTTTATAGGAATAGATTTTGTATACATCTGACTACTAACATTAACAACGATGTAATTTGTACTTTTCATAAGATATGCCGCTTTTTTACTGTGATGAGTCCTTAAATAAGTCATTTTAAGGAAAAAAATTAAATTATTTTCAAAGTGCTCTCATTTTTTATATTAAATGTTTTATTTTAAGCTTAAATTATTTTGAAACTGCACAAAAAATGTCTAATATATTACACCGTAGTCACATCATTTAACAAGAAAAAAAAACTTTTTTTTTTCATTTCAATCAAACCCTGGCGATATGATTATATCCACCGGCTGTGAGTAGGACCATTGCGGGACAGCATATAACTCCGCCATTTTAGTTTTTTTTCAAATAATTTGTTAATTAAAAATGTTAACCACTGTACCTGTTGAGGGAACACGCAAAAATAGGGGGTGATTCCACTGTCCTAGGTCAGGTCAACCTGATGGCACCGATGTTGCAGACTCTCAAGCGAAAACGAAATCGCATGAAATTTCGCTGAGAATCTCAGAGCGGTCCACGGTCGAGTAGGCGAGAAGAAACGGTCACAAGAGCGCAGGTAAAACAGGAAACAAAACTAACCTAAACAGACTCCAACGACAGCAAAACAAAATATAAAAAAATGGTCTATGATCTGAAATACCGGACACCAACTGAAACTGTATACCGTATAACACAATAATTAAACACCGAAAGCATTACAAAAATCTAAACACTTAAAATCATTTACAGACTAGGAATTGGCGAAATACAAGACGAAGACATGAAATTAGACAAAATACACGTAAAACACAACACAACACTAGAATGGCTCGAAACTATCACATAACACACGCCAAAACAAAAACAGGACAATCCCGACTAATTTGCAACGGACTAAAACTATACAATGACCTGCCACAACAGACCAAACAACTGACCACTGACAAATTCAAAACAGATGACAAAAATATTAAAACTCGGCCAACTATAAAAAAGTGCCTTGTTTCTAAATTATATTATTATATCTTCTTATATTGAATCATGTAAAAATGTTACCCATAAACCTCTTAGGTTTCCATTACCTTTTAAATATTAGGTCCTTACATATGAAATTGGCGTTTAGTATGGGAGGAACATAAGGCCGATTTTTTTTTATTATAATATATTTATTTAATCATCGTATGTACCATTGCTATCTATGCACTTTTGCCATCTCATAGGTAGTTCATCGATCCCTTTACTAAAAAAACCATTCGGAAGGGAATCAATAAAATCTTTGAAGGCGGTTTGGACTGCCCCATCGGAGTTGAATTTTTTCCTTTGCAAGAAGTTATCCAAATTTCGAAAAAAATGGTAATCTGTTGGGGCAAGGTCCGGAGAGTACGGTGGATGTCTTAGACATTCCAATTGAAGCTCCTCTAATTTGGTAGCCGTCTGTTGTGCAGTGTGTGGTCTAGCGTTATCATGAAGCAGCAGTGGCCTAGAGTGATTAACCAGCCTCGGTTGTTTAGCAGCTAGCTTTTCCATCATGGTTTGCAGTTGCTGACAATAGACATCTGCCGTAATCGTCTGGCCAGATTTAAGAAAGCTGTAGTGAACGACACCAGCACTAGTCCACCAAACGCTCACAAGTAACTTTTTTGGAGTCAATTTTCGCTTGGGGCATGGTTTGGCTGGTTCGGCAGGGTTCAGCCATTGCGATGAGCGCTTCCGATTATCTTACAGGATCCACTTTTCATCACAGGTAATGATTCGATTTAAAATCCCTTCATATTGTGCCGGTTGAGTAATGCAACGCAGCAGTCAACGCGCGTTTGTTGATTTGCTTCACTCAATTCGTGAGGTACCCACCTTTCAAGCTTTTTCACCTTACCAATTTGCTTCAAGTGGATGAAAACAGTTTTATCACTAACACCGCAGCCTGCAGCTAAGTCGGATGTGGTTTGCAATGGATCCGCTTCCACAATAGCCTTCAATTCTTCATTATCAACTTTGGTCTCCGGCCGTCCACGGGGCTTGTTCTGCAGGTCGAAATTTCCAGAACGAAAACGTTGGAACCAAAAACGCACTATGTTGTCTTTTGCGGCACCGTCGCCATACACATCATTAATCCTTCGAGCCATTTCTGCAGCACTGGTGCCACGGTGGAACTCGTGCTCGTAAATAACGCGATATTTCAAGTTTTTCATTTGGTAAACTGAGTGACGCAAAGAAAAAAACAATTGAGGAAAAAACAAATTAATTATATTTTCAAAACACAAATATATGAGTAAATAGCTGTATAAATTTGGATTTGGAATTCCTAACCAAAGAGAAGATATTTGAGATCAAATTTGCCAGTACGGTAAAACGCCAATTTCATATGTAAGGACCTAATAAATAAAAAAATTTTAAAAAACAGGATTCCGATCGTCTTGTCGATCGTCGTGCAATTTATTCAATAAAGTTCATAAAGGCCCGCACGCCCAGGCGCAATTGCGACATGTCAGAGGTCGGCATTTCCGGAAACCGACCTCGCCGATCTCTGTCTGTCGGCAAGACCACTGCTCATAATTCGAGTCGCGGCTCTATGAGCAGCGGTCTCGCATTCAAAAATTCAATTGAACAGGTTTCATAACCTTTTTCTTGGTTTTTACATACGTATTTCACATATCATATTCATTTTTACTCCCTTTATATTAACTCGTGGCGTCTGCTTGCTTGCTTGCCGGCTTGCCGTCAAAAAAAAAATGTCCGACTTATAAAATACCACAAATCAACGACTCCACAATCCTCATTTTCGCAGTTAAATAATCTAAATATAATTTTTTTAAATTCCGTCGTAACTTCATGCAACGCGGCGATTAGACGACATTTCGCTTCTTCGTGGCCCGTTAAAAATATAATATTGCACATTGTAAAAGCAAGGCTTAGCTAAGACGCAAACCATTAATTTACGCCTCCCCGTGATTGTTCACGAGTGTACGGCGAGTTCGAAATATTTGCTTAACTAGATATGATGAAATACAATGTAACAAACAATAAACAATCATATTTTTACTTCCTTTCTTTTAACTCGTGGCATCTGCTTGCTTGCCAGCTTGCCGTCAAAAAAAACTTTGGTTCGATTTTTGCCCCTTTTCCCGTGATCTAATTGAGCTGAAACTTGGCAAGTAGACTCGTGGCGACGATCAAGAAGATTTATCAAATTTTTGTTAAAAAAATAAATAACTATAATATAATTTCGGATTTTTAGAAATTTTATTGGTTTTTTCAAATTGGAATCATTAGAAAAGTTTGATTAGCAGCGGCGGCCCGATAACGTAGCGGAATATTTTCTAAATTTGAATTACTCCGTCGGTATACATAATAGGTACTTCACTACGAACCTCAAAAATCTAAATTGACTGACAAATGTTTTTAGAATTTAATCTTCAAAGCATGAAGTGTCTTATCAAAGCTCAAAACATCTGACATTTTAGAAATATATTAAATTACTGTAAGTTTAGTGTTATGATATATGTCTTAATTCGTCTTTAATTGTTGTTATATTTTACAAAGAAAGGGAGTATAATAAAAACTTGATTTTTATGGGTTAGCTTTTTATTATATTCTATAACAAACATGTCCCACATGACCTCCTATGATGAAATAATTAGTAAAAAATGCCAGGCTCGCCAGGCTTGGTACAATAATTTTGTCTATTTTGGTCTCTCTGGCGAGCCTGGCTCCATAAATTCATAGTATTTTATATCCAAAAATAATATAAAAATATAAAAGAAATTACAGTAGTCATTTTCAATAAAAAATGCGTCGAGCGCGCTGGGGCAGGGCCCCTCTGTGCGCTCACGCACACAATTCTCTATGATTCCAGTACAATATCACATTTTACAATTTACTATTATATATTACTGACGAATTCAAAAAAATATTATAATTGTGTTCTATAACGCCACTCTGGGACAGGCGTAGCCTAGTAGAGTGGCATGATCCACAAATTTAACAAAAAAAAAAAAAAAATTACTTAGTTACCATCACGCCGTTTTTTGTGGGGTTAGGCAGAGAGAATAGAGCGCCACGCTCTTCTGTTCTGACATACAACTCTTTTCATCTCATCCACATTCACACATTTTCGCATGCAAACTCGCCGGTTGTTGGGACTTATAACGGTTTACAACATTTTTAATAATAACTTTTTCATGCAAATTATTAA
Source organism: Agrypnia vestita (assembly GCA_016648135.1). NCBI lineage: Eukaryota > Metazoa > Arthropoda > Insecta > Trichoptera > Phryganeidae > Agrypnia > Agrypnia vestita. Next base: position 73,316 of record JADDOH010003643.1, on the reverse strand, counting down.
AAGGGCCATATCCTAGACAGGTTGGTAAAAAAGACCTTTTCAGGGCTGCCGGTTTTTATTTTGTCCAACACAGTGCCTATTCTGTAAACGAAGTATTTTTATGCAACCATCCGTCTACCCATAATTCAAACACCAAATGTTGGAGGCGTAAATTAATAGTTCGCGTCTTAGCTTAGCCCTTACAATTAAAAAGTAGTGTATATGGTATATTTTTGACGGGTCATGGAGAAACTGTAATGTTGCCGCGGTGCAGTCCGAGCGTCCTAGGTACGAGTCTTTCTCCAGTCGTGAGATGTCGTTTTTTTAGTTGTGAATTCCAGAAAGCTATAGACTTAAAGGACAAATAGATAACTATATAATTACATCAAAACAAAAAAAAAGAATTTGAGTGTATTTTTTTGATGCCCGAAGTAACCCCTTATGCTGTATACTTACACGTGTACCGAGTTCTGAAGCATGTACATAAAGAGCCAGGTATTGACATGTCATCCATCACACCCACCGTGTTATTAGTTTTTAAAACATTTAAGCCTTTGCCGCTGAAGGTGGTTGTTAAAATGTCGCGTAATCGATAATCGACCCACCACCAGGTGACATCGATCCATTAGCTGGAGTGCGTTGCAGGCTTCCACTCCAGTAGTGTCCTCGAAAGGTCTCATTTAACAATTCTTTCATCATCCGGGCGACGTGCGCAAACTTCTCCGAAGAAGAAAAAGTTTTCTTATTATTATCCTCCGTGGAAAACAGGTTTTGAGGTTTACCTAATGTCGCGCCGAATTTCACGTTGCCTTTGTGTTCTTTAAAATTATTCGCTAAAAGTCATTAAAACTTTTTGATATTTGATAAGGTTAAGTCTTTCGCATTATTTTACGACAAGTGTGTTGTATTTTTTACTAAGTATTTTTCATTTATAAAGCCAAAGTATCGTTGAATTCCGCTCGACGGAATTTATTATTAGATACAAGGGCGTGTAACTTTTTTGGGTTGCGAATTTTCGAATTTAATATTAACTATTTAAAAATTGCAATTTCTCGTGTAATTAAATGCTGTATTTACATTTCTATTAAACGGGTTCTTTGGGCTCGTCAATTGCCTCGAAATATATGGTGAGATATCAGAAAGATATATTTGCTGTTCTTACACAGTGCATTTGCAATTAAGTGCTATTCGTCTAGCATAAACATAACCAGCAATAAAAATTCACCTTATTGACGTTCATTTTGACAGTTTGTGAGTGTTTAACCCATAACCATCGATGCAATTGCAATTGAACAATTAACCCTCGATGTGGCCATGTTAGCTTGTAATTTTTTAGTATTTACGGTTTATATTTTGAATAATTTTTTATATTATACTTAAAGGATCTGATGAAAATATATTTAGAGAAAATAATACCCTTGAAAAACCACTAAAAAATAACATTTTCAGAATACTATATATTTTGTATTTTCAGTACGCTAAAATCGCAACTTTCTTGTAACTATAAACGCATTGCAACTTTTTATATTTACAACTATTATATTTTTTTAAATGTGTATGATGTAAGATATCGTTTGCCATGTATTTTTTTATGTCTGACGATTTTTCGCAACTGTCAAATATTTGAATTCGCACCTGAAACTGGTTTTAAACATGTTTTTCATCACTCAAAATATTAAAAATATTATTTTACCCTATTATTTTTTTGATGATTCAAGTGAAGCCTTTTTAACGGTCGCGTGTTGTTTATGTATATAAAAATAATTTCGTGAAAAAAAATATTATTTTTAGAACCTCAATCTGAACATGAATCCTACGAAGACTTACTTCGCCCGTAATCCTAATCAAAAACAATTCATTGACAACCAACGCAGAGTGAATGAAAGTGATAAAAAGCATGAAAATGGAGGTAAACAGGATTTGAATTTTTTTTATATTTTTTTTATTATTACATTATTATTATTTAATAGAACATTATTGTAAGGAAACAAAAAATATAATTTCTGTATTGGTTTTTTATCACCATGATGAAGGAAATTATATTTTCGAAAACCGGCATTTTTTGGATTCCATTAATAAATTAAAGCGGCTTATTATAATTTGATTTATTAATCTCTCCTCTTAAAAAATATTAAAAACTAAATAGGCACTAACTACACATTTACAATGTGCACTTCTTTGTTTCGTATTTGGCAGTCTTTTTGAAATCCTTTTATTTATTTTATTTTATTATGATATTCTTTATATTTACTTCACCGACGTGCCTTCACGGTCTTGAACGTGAAAAAAAATTTGTAGTAAAAGTTAACACACTTCCCACCGTCCAATCGAGTAGAAATTTTTCATGCTGACTTGATGTCGGTGATAATGCATCATAATATACATTTGGGGTCACATATACATACGCACACATAAAAAATAAATAAATGCTAATTTATATCAGATGTTCGGGAAAATACCTTCTTTACCCAATTAATAATTAATTTTTATGTTATCTTTAAGTACGTGTAAAATAAAGTGTCTAAAACAGAATGCCTGACAGCAGGCAGAAAGAAAAAAAGACAAAAAATATAGAGATCTTATTGCCAATGGCTACATCTGTACCTACTGGTTAATGGGAAAAACAAAAATTTTGTTTTTCCCATTAACCAGTAGGTACAGATTGGAAGATGTGCAACTTAAACGTATATACAATATCCAAAAATTTGATAGATGTAGCGCTCAGTCTTCGAGTTCTTAAAAATTAACAAGGCCTTAAAAAGGATTAATTATTAATTTTCCGCCATCACCAATATCGTATAACTGATAATTAACATCCGGAATAAATTTATTGAAAATCCTACAGCACACAGAGAAGGTATACAATACGTATATTGTGTATGATATTAGAATACGAAATTGTAAATTAAAAATTTATTAAATTAAGAGAGTTTTTTTTAAATAGAGATGCGAACACGGTATACGTGTCACATCAATATTCTTTCCATTTTCAAATTAAGCTAAACGCTTGTGCTATGAAAATAGGATTAACTTGCTGGTCTGGAGCGCGACCTTTGAATCAAGAGACGAGAGTCTTAACCACAAGACCAACAAGCTAGTCGACATTTTGTAAAGCGATCATTAAGCCACCCATGTGATAGGTCGTGAGCTCTATGAACACTCAAAGACTTCCATACCTACTTTCCCATATAAAAAAACAACTTCTTCTGTATAAGACATCTTTAATATATCTCGATTAATGATGTTTCTCTGGGAATAAAATCCCGTATTGTGTTCTTGAAAAATTTGAATATAAGAGCATTCAGAAATTGTTGCTTCAAGATACTTTTTCCCGCAGCCAGTCCGAGCTACTCTCGGGTAAAGCCGCAGATCACAGACGAAGATGCGGCCTTGCTGGACCAACACGACAGCTTTTACTTCACCACCAAGAGTCTGCTCGTCTTATTCCAGCTGATGGGAGTTATGCCGCTCATGAGAGTTCCTAAAGGTTACCTATTTTTGATCAATGTTCATGCATTCATTCGTAATATTTCTATATTGTGATTACTAGATTATTTTAAAATACATTTAGACATTATTTAACGCGTTAAAATATTATTAATATTCTTAATACTCGAGTGACTTCGAGAAGAAAGAAATCAATATATATATATATATTTAATACGAAATAAATAAATGAAATAAAGAGAAACACACAAATATCAAATAATAAAACTGAAAAATTAAATGCTGGAACCTGGATTCGAACCACAGACCTCCGTGTTTCGCGCACAGCGTGTTACCAATTTCACTATCCCAGTGACTTAATAAGTCATCAATATTTGATAGTTATATGGTTCTCTTTGAATTATTAATTTACTTATTTATATTATTCCATTTTTATTCGGGAAATAATCGAATATTACGAACCTTAATATCATGCAACCGGTTAAAATAAATAAAAACTTGATAACTAAAAACTAATAACCACACGAGAATGTAGCTGAGATAGAAGGCGGACGCGGAGAACGAGATGCGGAACTGAGATAGCCGATCCGGGGATCCAGCCGCGCGAACAACTGGCATCTCCGTGAACGTGGTCCAGAAGTATGTCGGTTAAATCAACGCAAACAATGAAGAGAAAAATATACAAAATCTGAGTCTGGTGGCGTTCGATTCTCTCTTCAATATGACGTCATGATTTGTACATCCAGGCTAAAACATTTTATATTGTGAATCTTGTACTCTCCTTTATAATAGGTTTTTAAAATGTTGCTACTGAATATCGTACATAAATGTCTAGTATAGAAATAGTTAGCGGCCGAACTTCAAATTATTAAGTAAGAAGGTAGGTACATGAATAGTCAGGATTTATGAATTTAATAATAAACTGTGTCAATAATTACGCTTGTTTTCATTTCGCCGTGTAAATCCAAGACCCAGCCTAGTAATTTCATAAACTTAAATTAGTATGTGTCATATTCTAGCCTATTGAGTCATTATTCATAACATTCTGATCGAATCCACGATACCTAACCCTGCATCTCGTGCCACGCTGACTAACCGGTGAAGGAGGTTTTGTATATCTGACTTCTGGCGCTAACTAACTAACTAACCATCACGCCGTTTCCCTGCAGGGGTAGGCAGAGAGGATTGAACGCCACACTCTTCTATCCTGGCACACCACTTTTGCTTCGGCCACATTCATACATCTTCTCATACACGTTCTACGATTGTTGCGGCTTTTAACAGGGCCATCCTCAAATACTTGTAGTACCTGATCGTGCCAGGTCTTTCGCGGACGCCCTCTATTCCTGTTGCCTTCAACATTCGCCTCATATATTTTCTTAACCATCCTTTCCTCGTTCATACGTTCCACATGACCAAACCATCTCAGCACTCCTTTCTTTATTCTATCTACCACACTACAGCCAGCATTGCATTCACTTCTAATTTGTTCATTCCTCACTCTATCGACCAAAGATTTTCCACACAAGCGTCTTAGTGACGCATTTCAACCGCATTCAGTCTACTTTCATTCCTCTTTTGCCAATTCCAGGCTTCACATCCATACATAAGGGTTGGCACTAGAACGCCATTATGTACCGCTAGTCTTGCTTCTTTTGACAGATTCTTATTGGTCATAATTGCATTTAGTGCACCATTAACTTTGTTTCCCGCAGTTACTCTCCTTTCGATATCATTCTCAGCCTTGCCGTCTCTACTAAACATACTTCCCAAATACACAAACTCGTTCACTTGTTCTAAGCATTCGTTGTTTATAATTACATCACACTTAGTCACTCTTTCGTCTCTCTCGAATACCATCACTTTCGATTTGCTGACATTCATCAAAAGTTCGCTCTGCATGCATACATCGGACATCCTGGATACCAAGCACTGCAGATCAGCTTCACTGTTAGCCACTAATACTGCATCGTCTGCGTATAGCAGACAGGATATGGTGAGTCCGTCCATTTTCGCTCCAACTTCTAGATCCTTCAGTTCTTTCATACAATTATCCATATACAGGTTGAAAAGCCATGGTGACATTACGCATCCCTGTTTGACACCTTTTGTAATATCAAACCATGATGTGAATGTCCCATTAATTCTCACGCAAGCACTACTTCCTTCGTACAGGGATGCAATTGCCTGTATGAGTTTACTCTTCACCCATATTCAGACAAAACCTTCCATAACTTTCGTCTTATCACTCTGTCATACGCTTTTTGGAGATCCACAAAGGCACAAAAAAGTTTTTGGTTCTTTGCCAAAAACTTTTCGGTCATCTGGCGCAGTGAGAAAATCTGGTCCATGCATCCTCTTCCACTCATGAAGGCTCCTTGTACATCCCACACTTTTTCTTTCGTTGTCAACCTCACTCTTTCTATCAAAATTCTCGCATACAGTTTGCCAACAGAGCTCAATAGGCTCAACTTCTGGCGCGATTCTTAGTAATCCTCTAAAATGCACCAGGAGCAGATTCCAAATATATCGCAAAATTAATAACCTTCCAGTTTGGCGATATTTCTTTATCGCGAGGTAAATTTCTAGTTTGGCGCTCCTAAGTCCTGGGGCGAGAAGCGGGAAGCTTACCACGCAGAATAATTAACCTTCCAATATACAGGGTTATTTGTAAAACATTAATAACCTCACAAGACTATATTCCTGCCTTGATTATGAATCGAAAATGTTCATGCTAGTATGACCTAATTTCAATAGTTATGGAGATATGCGACATCAAAGTCATGCATTTTTTTTTCAATATTTCTGACTTATTTTTTGTAAAATGTTGGACTATCATTACAGAAACTCATATCGATTACGAAAAATTCATTCGTTTATTGAAACGTATTGTATTGACAAGTTAAATAAAATGATAAAAACCCTGAAAAAATTCCAATTGGAATTCGAAGGCTTTTATTTTTTTATTTGACTTGTATTAGAGGGAACGAATTTTTCACATTCGATATAAGTTACTGTAATTATAGTCCAACGTTGTACAAAAAATAAGTTAGAAATATTGAAAAAAAATGCAAACTTCGATGCCGCATATCTCCTTAACTATTGATATTAGGTCATAATAGCTTGAACATTTTCGACTCATAATCAAGGCAGGAATATAGTCCTGCGAGGTTATTAATGTTTTAAAAATAACCCTGTATACTGAGACTTGAGTAACTGAGAATAATTATCGTATATCAATAAATTAATTACCCTAACCAATGTCGTACGTTTCTGCATTTGGATGATGATTTTTATTTGTATACAATAATTTTGCCATGGTGCCCGTTGGGTTGTGTGGCGCAGCGGATAACACGTCTGACTGCGGATCAGAAGATGCCGGGTTCGAATCCTGGCAGGATCGAATTTTTTTTTTTACGGTCGAGAATATTTTTTTTGTTGAAATTTTAATAACAAATAATTTTTTTATGTAACAAACCAAATTAAACAAAGATAATTTTTTATATTGTTGTATAAAAGTAATCAACACTGCGAGAAGAGAAGAGAGTAGGTACCTACCTATCGAACTATGGTTTATTCCGCTCTGACTTATTAATCGGTTAGAAATTTTGAATAAATACTTTGTCTTAATTATATCTAAACTACCCGTAATTAAAAGTGGAAATTTACCAGATACAACTGACCGCGAAGCGGCTGACATAGACATAGGTAAACAATTGTGTTTGCTGCACAGCAAACACAATTGGCCGCGAAGCGGCCACAATAGCCGCCCGCAGGGCCTAGCAGTAAGCAATCGGCGAAGCCGATTGCTTTCCTGCTAGTATTATTTTATATGAATAATTATCATAGAATTTATAAATAACTTCGTATCTGTGAGACATCTAAAATATGTTTTGAATAATAAAGATCCTTCTGATGACAAAAATCCAATATTTGTATTCTTAAAAATTTTAACACACTCAAAATATTCTGAATCATTATTAAATTTATTCCATTTGTGAAAAAATGTGACATTTCAAATTATCATTACAGATGTACAGTCCCTCAATAGAACAACGTTCAAGTGGATATCTACAGCGACTTTCTGGGCATACTTCATTTGGGGATTAGAGTCTATCATAGTCGTAATGGGTAAGTGTATTTAATATATAGGTAAATAGTAGTTTGTCGGTTTTAGGGGAGCTTTCCTGTACACCAGTATCCTTTAGTCCCATTTTCATATCACTGTGCAGGGTTATTTGGAAAACATTAATTATCTCGCAGGAATATATTCCTGCCTTGATTATGAGTCGAAAATGGTATTATGACCTAATATCAATAGTTAAGGAGATTTGCGACATCAAAGTTTGCATTTTTTTTTTCAATATTTCTGACTTATTTTTTGTAAAACGTTGGACTATCATTACGGTAACTTATATCGAAAACAAAAAATTCGTTCCCTTTAATACAGGTCAAATAAAAAATAAAAACCTTCGAATTCCAATTGGAATTTTTTCAGGGTTTTTATCATTTTATTTAACTTGTATTAAAATTAATGAATTTTTCGGAATCGATATGTGTTACTGTAATAATAGTCCAACGTTTTACAAAAAACAAGTCAGAAATATTGAAAAAAAATGCAAACTTTGATACATATCTCCATAACTATTGATATTTGGTCATGATAGCTTGAAAATTTTCAACTCATAATCAAGGCAGAAATATAGTCCTGCGAGGTTATTAATGTTTTACAAATAACCCTGTATATTGGCTTTGTTTGAAAATAGTAAAAATATCGACACGTATTTCGTATTAACATCCTCATTTTTTTTTTTTCATTAAAAAAATTTTTTTTTTCTTTTTAAATCTGTTACAAATAATGTTTTTCAAATAAATGTTTTTGTTTTTTATTTTCTCTGCAATTAGTCATTGCACTGATCTTCTTTGTAAATGATTTTTTTTTGTAAATGGTAGCATCAATATAAGAAATATTTATATTTAATGCTCGCTAATTAACAGCATCAATTAATTAATTTTTTAAATTGAAATTATATTTATTGAATAATAGAAAGTGCAGGAAATACATTAAAATATAATCAAACATTAAATTATAAAAAAATTATATTAAATATATGAGCGAAGCCCAAGATATGAAAAGTTAAAAGCTTCTACGCGGTGCAGGGACCCTGACTAGCGAAGGAAAAACTACATTTCAAAATGAAGACTACAACACACACACATTCACCAGTTTGAAGACTACAAAGTGTACACTACAATTGTAGTAAAAACTACATGAAGTGAAGTAATTGTAGTACTACGAAATGAAGTGAAGTAAATGAAGTGAAGTAATGAAGTAATTGTAATATTAAAACTAAAAAAAAAAGGTCGCCAGCCAGATTTCTTCATTCGATTCCAAAAAATTTTCAAACCATGGGGGGGGTTGTTACAGTTTCCAGAGATTTCTTCGTTTAGCTACATCAACTTCCCAAAAATTTCACGTAAAAAATGGACTATTTAAAATATGTTTCTCATACTTTCGATAACTTTGAAGTGCGTGTACTTTGTAGTGTTCGCTTTGAATTGAAGTGTACTATTTGAAGTTTATACTTTCAATAACTTTGGTGTTTGTAGTTTGTAGTGTGCACTACACTTCAAAACGTGCGAAGTGTGCACTTCAATGTAATGTAGTACTACATTGTAGTAGTGAGTACAGAGCGGACCCATCACTAAACCCGACCCATTAGGTTAATGGGTAGAAGAAGAGGAAGAAGGGAATTAATTCTTATCTGTAATCTGAGTAAATATTTTCTTATCAAAATCGAATCCCGAAATTTCAATTATGACCCGAGATTGTAATCTCTAGCCACATTTTTTTCCAGTTGGCAAGGACCGCTTGGCCTTGTTCCTGACAAATTCAGACAAGCGCTTCGACGAGGTGATCTACAACATCATCTTCCTCAGCATCCTGATCCCGCACTTCCTGCTCCCGGTGGCTTCCTGGCGCCACGGGCCAGAGGTCGCCATATTCAAAAATATGTGGACTACTTACCAGGTAGGCATCGTCCCGTCTTAACGCTCATTTACGTCAAATTGTTGGTCACCGGTTTGCCTGTTGCGTCTCGTTGCTGCTGAATAGTTCAAGAAATGAGAATTACACTTCAAGTTTCGACGTGCCGACATTTCGACATTTCGACACTTCGACGCTTCGACACTTCGACTAGAATCGGAATTTTGATATTTCAAAATGAAATGGGAACAGTATCTACTTAATAATATGATCAATAAACCTATAAAAACCTATAAAATCTGACCACAACAACGCTAGCTAATGTTTTCCACTCCTATTGTGCACTCCGCGAAAACACCTAATTATTTCAAGCACTCACGACTATTACAGTACTCAATTTAATTCCATTTCTTGTACGCCACCTAGTGAATAAGTAATAGTAAATAAGTTTTTTCTTTTTTAGCAGTAAGTTGTTTTGTAAGCTAATAATTTTTCTGTGTAAGGCCACGTTCACATGGACCGCGCGGTGAGAGCGTTCACATGACAGCATTGTGCGCGAGCCAGTCCGGCGTCAACATTGTTAGAGAATGGATGTGGAGGAGGCAGTTTGCTTACGGATTTTATACCGAAAACTGAAACGTCGCATAAGAAGACAAAGAAGATACTGGGTGCATCCTATTTTAAGTCAAAGACTTTCTTCAAGCCTGTTTTTTACTTTATATCCCGACCTGAGACTACACGAAGAGAAATTTTTAACTATTTCAGGATGTCGGTTACATCCTTTGATTTTTTATATGATTGCGTTGAAAACGATTTAAAACATAGTGATCATGCTATAAGGTATTGCATCAAGGTATCGCCAAGATCTTATTTTTATTATTTTATTCGAATAGTCCTTCGAACTAAGATTCCAAATGGCATCTCTTTTTTTAATTTCATCGATAAGCAAATCGATAGATACGTCTCCGCTACTCATTTTCTTCGATCTATGCGTCTGTCCGTCTCAAACCGCGCGGATCAACTGAACGGGTCGATACAGGTTTGTAGGATCTTGATCCGCGCGGCACCGCGCGGTACCGCGCGGATCAAGATCTTGCGCGCGGGTAGGAGCGGTGCCGCGCGGTACCGCGCGCTACCGCGCGTTAATGTAAACGATAAACTCTATTTATTAAGATCTTGTACCGCGCGGTGAGTAGTTCCGCGCGGTACCGCGCGGTCATGTGGACATAGCCTAAAGCGCCCTTGAGGTGAGTATTCGTGAAAACGGCGCTATATAAGTTATCCAATTATTATTATTATTAAGGACAACTCCCTTAGTTGACACGCACATAATAAATCTGACGCAGGGTAAACAAGGGCTTTTGAGATGTGGCTCTTCAGACGCATATTGAAAATTTCCCGAGTGGATAGAGTGGCCAATGTTGAAATCCTCCAGCGGCGTATGGAAAAGGGCCCTTGAAGTGCTACGGACTATAAAGTAAATAATGCTCGAGTATCTCGGACATATAAAGAAGAGAACGCCGCATCTCGTGGCAACTAGGGATGGATCGTCGACGTATTTACCGTCGACGAAACGAGACCGTCCACGTCCATCCATCGACGAGACGATCAACTAGTTGAATTCGTCAACTAGTTGACGCGTCAACTTCGTTACACGGACGTCGCGGACGTTTATCTAAACATCGGGACGATAGTCAACTGTCTACGGTTTGACGCGACGCTGCTCGACGGCACAACCGTTGGTTATTTTTATTACGTTAATTTTTAAAATTTAAAGAAGTTCGAAGGAATATAGTTTCGGGGAAAGTAAAACCGCTACTTGTGCTTATATGTAAAAAGAAATATTTTATTATTTATTTGTTTACGCACATTATAGGCTTTTACATATTGTTTTATATACTTCTTTCTATATATAATAAAGAAAGAAGTAGGTCTAGTCTAGTCGACAGCGAGAGATGAGAGAGAAATAAACGGAGACGTTTTGTCTTGCTCTCGCTCGTTGCTTTGCATTGCGTTAATCTCGAATCGTCCACCGACCACGGCGTCCGCTGTCCACCGTCTACGAATTCAACTAGTCCATGCGATAAACGTAAACGGTCGACGCGTCGATGCAACGTCAACGGTTGATTTCAACTAGTCCGTCCATTCAACGCCCATCCCTAGTGGCAACGTAACTTGAAGGACTGGCACACGCGTAACTTGACTGAGTAATTCCGTGCGGCGGTGAATAAGAGTGCCAATCGTCAATACGATACCATAAGGAGAAAGGTAAACGTAATCTCTATTCCTCATCCACTGCTCTGCAATAGGGATGGGCGTTGAATGGACGGACTAGTTGAAATCAACCGTTGACGTTGCATCGACGCGTCGACGGTTTACGTTCATCGCATGGACTAGTTGAATTCGTAGACGGTGGACGGCGGACGCCGTGGTCGGTGGACGATTCGAGATTCAACGTAATGCAAAGCAACGAGTGAGAGCAAGACAAAACGTCTCCGTTTATTTCTCTCTCATCTCTCGCTGTCGACTTGTAGACCACAGAGTGCAGATTTGTGTACATGAACTATGACACAGACGCTATTATCTATTATGTTTTACTTGATTTGTGCGATGTGCACGTGCGACGTTTCGGTGATTTTTGCGCTGTATAAAATAAAACAATTCTGTTTAATTATTTTATTTTTTATTGAACTAATATTTTACTGCTTACACCTGATATTGTTGTGTATACCTACTTCTTTATTATATATAGAAAGAAGTATATAAAACAATATGTAAAAGATATAATGTGTGTAAACAAATAAATAATAAAATATTTCTTTTTACATATAAGTACAAGTAGCGGTTTTACTTTCCCCGAAACTATATTCCTACGAACTTCTTTAAATTTTAAAAATTAACGTAATAAAAAAAGCCGTCGAGCAGCGTCGCACCGAACCGTAGACAGTTGACCATCGTCCCGATGTTTAGATAGAACGTCCGCGACATCCGCGACATCCGCGTAACGAAGTTGACGCGTCAACTAGTTGACGAATTCAACTAGTTGATCGTCTCGTCGATGGATAGACGTGGACGGTCTCGTTTCGTCGACGGTAAATACGTCGACGACCCATCCCTACTCTGCAACTGCGTACGGTGACAAGTGCATACATGGGCAAGTGCATACATGGGCAACTGCATATTAAGTAATGTAATTAATGTTTTGAATAAATATTGTGCAATCCCATTATTATAAAATCAAAACTAATTTTATTAATATATAATATATTCTAACCAAGGTCGTGCAGTGAGAACAAGAAGAATGACTTTTCCTAAGCATATTTTTTGAAAATAAACCGAAATAATAGACGTATCTCGTAATATTCAAATCAAAATAATTAACAATTTATTCATATTTTAATATTTCATAATATTCTGCCAAATAAATATTTAATTACGATTTATTTCCAAATATATATTTAAATAAAATTTATGCTTCTTGTTCTCACTACACGCCCCTGATCCTATCTCGGGTTATGGATAAACAAATAAAAGGCAGAAGGGTTTACGGAATTTTCCAATATATTTTCCGATATAGTTAAATGAAAACATAGCGAGAGAGCCGGTGCTCACTCTTTTTATAGCCATGCCATCTTCTGTTCCATTATATCTTCTGTTCGTTTATAAATCGACTATTTTTTTGGTTACCCTTCGACTACCTAAATAGGGATTACCTGTTTGAAGGCAGTCGACTACTTACAGAGCAAAAAAGAATTCAAAAATTTTATTTAGTCTGCATTACATGGATTTTTTTAAATTAACAAATATATAATAAATTTAAATTTGATAAAATAATTAATTGATTAATTCTAGTCTTTATATACAAAATATGTAAATTCTCAGTAAATTGAGTATAAAATTATCATTTTCTTGGACATATAGGTAACTCAAACATATTTACATTATATAGATTCATATGTAGTAGGTATGTGGGAGGTCACACTACCAATTTTCGAAAGGTTCAGTTCATAATAGTTACTTTGCAGGGAAGAACTTATCGACAAGCTTTCATGAATGGGCAATTAGAAAGTTTTTTGTTTTATTTCGGAGTTTAGGGAGAGCAAATTGTCGTCGAACCAGGATTTCAGTACCTACATTCAGATCTCTGTTTGCATGTTTGTTTTCTATGTTCCAGTCAGGTTCACTTATAATAATAGCTGTGTCGAATGTCATCAGATCAGTTTGAATACGTATATTATAAATAGGAGTGGGCCCAGAACCATCCCTTGGGGTATTCCAAAGTTGCTGGTTAAGGGCAGACTTAGTGTCCCGTTAATTTTAATATTTTGTGGCCTGTCATAGAGATAGCTTCGGATCCAGTTTAAAATTTTATCTTCTATTCCTACGGATTTTAATTTTATTATTAGTTTGTCCCGGGAAATGCCATCAAAGACTTTTCTAAGATCAATGAAAATTCCAATGCATTTTCGAGATATATCTAGAGATTCTAGGATAATAGTAAATAGTTAAGGCGGATTGCCTAATTTTAAGAAGAAGAAGAAGAATGGTAAATAGTCTACCAATCGCATCTTGTGTACCTCTGTTTTGTGTGAAGCCAAATTGGTTTTCATTAATTAAGTTGTTTTCTCTGATGTGTTGGGATAATCTTTTTTTATCAATTTTTTCAATGTTTGAAATAAGCAGAATAGACCTTTAATTAGTAATTTATTCAGGATTGCCTGATTTGTATATGGGTTTAAAAATAACTCGTTTGTAGTTTGATGGAAATATTCTGGTTTCTAAGCTTAGATTTGTCATATGCAAAAGAGGTTTTGATATTTGATATTTGTTCCCTTGTAAACTTTATGGTTTTGGCTGTATATCTGTCGTATCCTTGCGCTGTACCTTCCTGTAAACTTGTTATGATCAGTGATCAAGTGATCAGTATGTAAAGTTATCATCCTGTTAATGTTATTATATCAAACAGCGTAGTTCCTAAAGTGATTGTTATAAAATAATTTTATTTTTCTTCGCTTTCGAGTATCACCGATCATCAACAAACTATTTTTTTATTCACTTTTCAAGTAATAGCAACAGTTTGTATAGTATATTTATACAAGTTATCTCGCGATAACTTACATACTTTTAAAATGGATTACGTTTAGTAACATTGTTGGGTCAGGTTAAGTTCATATCATGGCACGGTAACACATAAATATGCTTGTTTGCACATGTCTTGTCTGTGAAACCAATGCACACAACCAAAATCTTAATTTATCTAAAATAATAATAAAAAGGGTAAAATAATTTAATGCTACATTACACACATTTAAAAAACTAATGTACTCTTCGTTTATTTTATAGTTATATGCTGTATTTATCTTCTTATTTATTGTATTTTTTTTATTTTTCACTTTCTTCTTTAGTAGGTATCTATTGTTTACATATTGAATTTCCTTATAACTTTTTGTATTTATATTGTTAATGTAATTTCATTTTTTGTCATGTTTATGTAACTAGATAGCTTTGCTTCTTTTTTTATGTATGATGTATAAGCCCAAATGAGGGTGTATATTGTTATTAATAAATAAATAAACAAAATATTCGAATAAGAAAAATGACTGCTTTGTTTGAGAACCTTTTGTATACCTTTAAATGACGCGTAAATTCCACATAAATACAATCGATTGTAGGACACGTGTAGATGATTCTTCAATGCCGAATGATATCTATTATCTGTTATAGAACTATTTTTTTTATAATTAAGTTTCGATAAATTTTCATAATAATAGTAAGTAAAAAAATTGTAAAAATTCGTTAGGTTTCTCATAAAAAAAGGTTTCATATTGATAAATTATCTGGTTTTTGTAAATTTTAAATAATAAAAAATTTCCGTCAAAAGCTTTCTATAAAATTCTTATTAATAATGATAAACGTTCCCTCTCTTAACTCCAGCAGTTCTGCGTTCTTAGCACTTAAAATATTTGATGGTTACAACTATTAATATGTTTCATCTAATTAAATATCACACTGTACTTAACAAAATTTAAAAAAAAAGGCAATTATCTATTATAATAGTAATCCAATAATAATAATTTTGTTGTCTGTCTGTCCATCCGTCCGTTTGCTTGCTAGAATTTATAACAATTTAATTCCATTTTCAATACATATGTTTCAATACATATACATATACAATATATATACAATACAATACACATGTTTCAATACATATGTTTCAATACAATACAATACAATACAATTCAATACAACAATATAATACAATGATATCTGATCTCATTATAAGTTTAAATGAAAATATTATTCCGTTTTCAAAATAGTATGATTTCAAATTTTTGTTTGTCAAAAATCAAACAGATTTCCTAATATCCTTTTTTATTTTGACTTATGAATATATTATTACTAATAATTAATTACTTAATGTAAAGTTGAAATCAAAAATAAAAAGAGCGTACTTATTGACGAATTGAAGCTAATAATCTTGCCTCGGCAGACATGCTTCTATAAGAAATCATTGTATTCAAAACACCGTTTACCTTATACCATAGTCATACTACTCTAGCTATCTTTCTCAGCTTTATCGAATTATCCATCTTATATCGAACATATTTCCCAAATACACAAACCCATCTATTTGTTCCAAATATTCATTGCCCGTTAGTATTTCACACGTTGTCTTGTTTTCCTCCTTCTCGAATACCATCACTTTTAACTTGTTTGCATTCATAATAAGGTAACTTTCCTTACATACATCATACATCTCGCTTACTAGTCTCTGTAAGTCTTGTTCGCTATTTGCTATTTATATAGCATCATCCGCATCATTTATAATCGATGGGTATTTCACACGTTTCGCAATGCTGAAATCCCAGTCGAGCTGAATTCTTGCACACAGACGTATTCTCGATGACAATACGTGAATCAATTATCAGATTCACTAATCAATAAATGAATCCATCCTACTTAATTGATCAAAGTTTTACATTGTAAATTAGTTAATGAGCTCAACAAAATATGGCGCTAGTTTCCTACCGAAGTGATTTTGTAGCTGGGTAATATTAAGACTAAAAAGTTGAAAATTATATTACACGCAAAAAAAAAATTTGAAATGATGAGTACAAATGAGTTAAAAATACATTTTCAGCCATAAAATTTTTGCCTCACTCTCCAAATACAAGCGCGGGCGCTTTCCCTCCATCAACAGCAGAATTCTATAATCTATATTAATATCTTGAGCGACCACCTTTTCTACTTTTTAGTACATTTAAATATAAGCGTGGTTTTAAAAAAAATCGTGTAATATATTTTTTTCTTATCATGTTAAAATTGAGCTAAGGTCATGTGTTATGAAAATAGGATTTGCTGGTCTCCAGGCGCCAGGATTCAACCCTTAGTGTAGAATTATTAGACTAACAAGTGTGTGTATTTGAAGTACGTCAAGTATGTTATTTACTCCATGTTGAATGCTAATTCACCCGAGTGCAAGAAGCTATTTGCATAGGAAAACTCGAAGTCGGGCGTACTGAAATTTCTCACTGTTGATATCGCATTCAAGTACAATACAAACGATGCCTAATAAATGCGTTGGTGCAGTCCCTCTTACAGTGTGATATTATTGGGTGGGGGGGGGCTTTTAAGTCCACCGTACAGCCATTAATCATAATGCAAAAAATAATTATTAATACCGTTCTCAAAAAACCTTATGACTATCCTACTGTAAGTATGTTTAATGTACCGTCACTTACAAAAATATACAAAACAAACTCCCTATGCCAAATTTACAAAAAATATTTTATCAATAAATCTCACCCCTTAGACTGTATAAGTAGTAGACATAGAACAAAGGGACAAATAAAGATACCATCTTTAAGAACCACCATGGCACAACATCATTATACATACTTGGGAGTTAAATGGTTCAATACATTGTTGTCGCAAAACAAATTTCAAGAAAGGAACATTCCAAAATACGAACAGTTTAAGAAAGAAGTCAAATCCTTGATTTTCGACAACGATGAATTGTAACATTGCCCACATGTCTCTTTTATACTTCAATTCTTTACTTCTTCAATAATACATTATACTTTAATTATTTTTATACTTTTATTCTTTAGTTCATCTTTTATACTTTAATTTAGCTTGTAAATACTCCTCCCACAAGCTCGAGCTTTGGTTCATATTATGTGGAGCATAATGTCTGTAAAAATGTAGAATAAATTTATTATAAAAAAACATGTATCTACTGAATAAATAAATTAATTAAATTAAAAAGATATATAAAAATAAAAAATACAATCACTCGTGGGAAGACATTGCTTTTAAATTTAGAACCATTCATTATATTGCTAGAACCGCACATAATAACACAATAATTTTATTTTATCTTATAGGAATGCAATATGGAAACCAAAGGAAAGATCAGATTACATAGATTATTAAATACAATGCGGACCATCTTACACGTTTCCACGGACTAAATAATTATGAGAGTTGTGGCGCAATGACGTATAGGAATATTGAAATATTAAAGCAAAAGGTAGGATGAAGATCAAAAATGGTCTAAGGAGTAAAAAGAAAGAGAAAGAACTAAAGTATAGCTTATATATATTGTGACGTCTCCCGCCCGGGCACATTCTCTCAAAGCGCCGGGCGGGGGGCGCGGATCTCTCAAAGATCGACGCCCTTCAGCGGGCGGGATTCGCACCCACCCGCACAGCCGAGCGGTCTAATCTTGGCTGTATGCGTGCCGCCACACACATACGCACAACCATCCACATGGGTCGCTGATATTCGGAAAGGAGGTACAAAATAAGAAGTCTGGTTCTGTCGACAGTAATTCTTGTATATTTACATGAAAAATTAAGCAAGAATAAGAATAACAAGAGAGATACAAATATTTACATGAACAATAGGGAGATACATACTAGACTTAACTAAACTTAAGTAGGCCTATACTAAACTAACCTAATCTCCATTAACCCCTATACTAAGCCTAAACTATACCTAGATCTGTTACCGTCGTGGAAACTTCCCGCCCGCCCAAACAGCGCGCTACAGTGTCAGCTCGACACTCAGGCTGCCATCACAGCCTCAGCCCCACTCGTGACTGGAGCCTTCGGACCCCCCGCAATGCAGATCCACGGCGCCCTCCTCCAGTCCATCCTGGTGCTATGTGGGTCCTGGCCACAAAGTGTGCCTCCGGAGCGCCCCACCTACTCGGGTCCTGATGGCCACGATGCCACTGCGGCACCTCGGACTCCCGGAAAGACAGCGTTGTCGGGGCTAAAGCCCTTATTGCGCTGACCCGGAAGCCCTCCGCTACCTCCGGCTGGAGATATCGGATGCGGGGTGACCCTCCTCCTCCGGCCACCTCCGCGCTTCGTCCTCCTACTCCCTCCGGGAGGTCGCTCGGTATACCAGCTACGATTGTAGCCAGGGTCCAGCAGCGTCCCTCCCACCTCCTCCGGAGGGCGCTCGGTACACCAGCTACTATTGTAGCCAGGGTCCAGCAGCGTCCCTTCCACCTCCTCCGGAGGGCGCTCGGTATACCAGCCAATATTGTAGCCAGGGTCCAGCAGCGTCCCTCCCACCTCCTCCGGAGGGCGCTCGGTATACCAGCTACTATTGTAGCCAGGGTCCAGCAGCGTCCCTCCCACCTCCTCCGGAGGGCGCTTGGTATACCAGCTACTATTGTAGCCAGGGTCCAGCAGCGTCCCTCCCACCTCCTCCGGAGGGCGCTCGGTATACCAGCTACGATTGTAGCCAGGGTCCAGCAGCGTCCCTCCCACCTCCTCCGGAGGGCGCTCGGTATACCAGCTACTATTGTAGCCAGGGTCCATCAGCGTCCCTCCCACCTCCGGGGTTTGCTCGGTATACTAACCACTATTGTGGCCAAGGTCCAGGCAGCTCACCCCCTCCGACTCGAGCCCACCAAGGTAATCAGGTCATCCGTGTTACGGGATGACCCAGAATCTATGGTGGCTCGCTCCCACTCTTTCCGAGTCACCCAAGGTAATCAGGTCATCCGTGTTAGGGGATGACCCAGAATCTATGGGCGACTTGCTCCTGAGAAGGGCCCAGAAGCCCTCCCCCTCCAACACTGATTTCTTCGGTGTTCTGACGCGCCTTTTATACAGAATTTTTGGTTTGCATCCCTTTCTTACTGCTGTGATTTTTCGTTAAGGGCTATCTTGTTCTCACACATTGCATTTTGCATGTTACATGTACTTTGGGCGCTTTCTCTTAATCTTTATTAAAATTGTCCCAAAGTCATAAAAGATAGACTTTTGCTGTGCACCGACAATCCGATGTTTTTATTGCTGACGGAACCCCGGTTTAGGGGATGAAAAGGTGCCGCTGGCATCGCCGGCGGCGCAAAGTTTTATTGGCAGTGGCCGGGGTCTGCTGACTGTATAGCGGTATTCTTCAGAAATATTAAAAATATTTAATTATTAAAAGTAACTTTTGCAGATTTGTTACAATATGTATGTCAGTGGCGCGCAGCACATTCTAGGAAACAAATATTAATTTACTAAGCATTATTGTTTAAAAAAACTAACCCATAAAAACCAAGTTTTTATTTTACTCCCTTTCTCATTTGTATTGTTTCCAATTTGATATTCTATCAACATATTCGTAATGCTTTAAGTTCATGTGGAAAATCTATTCCATATATATTATTATCCTTAAAACTTATAGAATATTGAAAACGTAATAATCGGTATAGGCAGGCACGGCGACTCCTTTCTCATTTGTATGGTTTCCAATTCGAAAAAACCGTTAAAATTTCAAAAAATCCAAAATTATACTCTAATTAAATTTTTTTAACGAAAATTTTTTAAATCATTTTTATCGTTATCACAAATCTGCCTGCAAAGTTTTAGCTCGATTGGATCACGGGAAAAGGGTTAAAACTCGATCAAAAGTTTTTTCGGTAGACAAGCAGACGCTACGAGTTAAAAGAAAGGGAGTAAAAAACTAACCCATAAAAACCAAGTTTTAATTATACTCCCTTTCTCATTGAAACAGGTTTCGCGCCTACTCCTCGCGTCGGGCTCGAAAATTAAACAATATATAAAATTAAATTTCGAAAAATTCAAAATCTAAACCTATAAAACTCAATATCTGTCTGTCTGTCTGCCTGTTCTCTATAAAATTCCACACCGTTTGTCCGATTCGATTCAAATTTTGCATACTTATGCTTTGAGACCCGGCGGGTAACATAGGCAACATTCCTCCCTATTCTCATACCCCTTCAAAAAAAAATGCAAATTTTGACGTCGCTTCTGTAAAATGTAAAAAAATATTTTCAATGTAAAAAATCCAAATGCAAAAAATATTTTCAACCTTTATTTTTACACCCTAAAGTTTTTAATATCAATATTAAGTTTTTGGCACTAACTCTGAGACACCCAGTATGTTATTTACAAAATAATATTTTAACTCGTTTTTGGAGCTTTTTTAATTATCGAGCTTCATTCTGGGACACTTTCGAGTTTTTTCATAGCACAGGCTTTTTAGCCTAGTTTGAGAATAGTAATATCGTTAATATTAATGCCACACGTATTCACATCTTCAATTAAAAATTGTTTAATATCATATTCACTGTCTTATTGTTTAAGCAATATAAAAATTTTCTTTCAATTATTATTCTCTTATTCTATTAAATGTATAATTTTATATTGTAATTTGTATAATTATATGGCGAACCAGATCTTGCACACCCAACATGAAATAATACGCTAGAATATATACATTATTATTATTATTACCAGCTATAACCCTTCAACAATGACCCACTTTTTACTCCCTTTATATTAACTCGTGGCGTCTGCTTGCTTGCTTACCGGCTGCCGTCGAAAAAACTTTGGATCGATTTTTGACCCTTTTCCCGTGATCCAATCGAGCTGAAACTTTGCAAGCAGACTCGTGGCGACGATCAAGAAGATCTGTCAAATTTTTGTTAAAAAATAATAATAATTATAGTATGATTTTGGATTTTTCAAATTTTTAATGGTTTTTTCAAATTGGAATCATTACAAAAGTTTGATTACTAGCAACGGCGGCCCGATAACGTCGCGGAATATTTTCTAAATTTGAATTACTCCGTCGGTATACATAATAGGTACCTACCTACTTCGCTACGAATTTCGAAAATCTAAATTGACTGACAAATGTTTTTAGAATTTAATCTTCAAAGCATGAAGTGTCTTATCAAAGCTCAAAACATCTGACATTTTAGAAATATATTTAATTACTGCAAGTTTAGTGTTATGTTATATGTTTTAATTCGTCTTTAATTGTTGTTATATTTTACAAAGAAAGGAAGTACATTAAAAACTTGGTTTTTGTGTGTTAGTTTTTTATTATTTAATTTCAACATTACATTAAGTAATTATTAATTTTCTACGAATTAGTCAAAGCAAAAAGTGGGAAATCAATCGAAAATGTAAACTATTTGAAATGATCCTAATTTTGAAAACGGAATAATGTTTTCATTTTATATGATAATTTTTTATTTTTTTATTTTTTAATTTAAAGACTATCGACAGGTCAGAATGACCCTAATGGATAGTCATTTAGGACAACGAAATGATAACAATAATGAAAACGAAATGCTTTGATTCGAATTCCTATATCTCAGCCATTTTTTTTTAATTTTTGATTGATTTGATTGAAGGATGGCTCTATTTATTCTTTAAACTTCAAGCTAAAGCAAAACAATGTATTTTTTTAAATGTGTTTGACCCGTTAAAACAAAGCTGGTAGGTCTCTAACCTGGGTAATGAGTAAATAAATAGTTGAAAATTTTAAAAAAATGTAGACAAAAACAATATTACATGTTTAACCTACCCCCGATACTTTTAGGGTGGTTCTCAGTGTGTCTTGGCACCGCATTTCCGTTACTCACACATGCATTCACGGCGTGCATAATCGCATTAACGACACGTTTGCATTTCCGGTTCAGCGTGTCCCGTTTATCATCTGCATAATATATTGAATAGTTAATAGATTGAATGTTTAGTTCGGCCGACCTAACGTGGTTCGGTCAGATATACCGGCAATTCAACCAAACTGGGTCACCAGAACGCAAACAAACAAATCGGCCACTTAGTGCAGTGCTGCGGATCCTGTAAAATAATTTAAGAGATGTGGCTGCACGTCAATTTCAAGCCTTTGCCACCTTATTTAATAATTATATTTCTAGCCATTAGACTAAGTTGTTGTTATTTCTGAATACGATGTTTGTAAATGTTTTTTTGCATTTTAGTATTAAATAACGCAAGCAATCAGACTTTAATTATTGTTATATACACCAGAATTGAATATTGTTATATACACCAGAAACACCAAGATATTAGTGTACAAAACGCTTATTAGGCCAGTGCTCACGTACGCAGCTGAGACGTGGGTACTAACTAAGAGGAATGAGCGAGCACTGGACGTTTTTGAAAGGAAAATTTTGAGGCGTATCTTCGGACCGGTTCTAGAAAATGGACTTTGGCGCAGATGTTACAACAATGAGCTCTGTACTCTATTTAAGGAGCCAAACGTCACAAAATTTATAAAACTGGGAAGGCTTCGGTGGCTGGGTCATGTGGAGAGAATGTCCGAGCATCAAGCACCAAAGTCCCTGCTGAACTCAAGGCCAATAGGGCGAAGGAGTTAGGAAGGCCGAAACTAAGATGGAGTGACAACGTCCTCAAAGATATCTCTGCCTTAGAGCTTCGAAACTAGAGAGAGCTGGCACTAGACCGAGATGAGTGGAGGAAAATTATTGAGGAGGCCAAGACCCATCAAGGGTTGTAGTGCCAAGAATGATGATGATGATGATATACATTTATAATTTGCTGAAAAATAATTATTTTTCAATTTAAACACATTTTATTGTAATGTTACAAGAATAGAACATACTTCTATGATATAATAAATATATTAAATCAATCAATGAGAAGGATATACATAAAACATCTTTATATCGGCTGATTTGTGTTCAGTTTGGATTACCATTTCACTACGAACAAACTAACGCCAGAACAGTGTTGCAAATTGTGCAAATATATTTCTAAAATGGTAGTACTGTAATCACATTTAAACCCTAAGAGTTTCAAATTATCTTTCCAATAAGACCATTACCACGATTTTTATGTGTTTTATTTCATTTTAAATTTCTATATCTCTAAAAAAACACGCCTTATTAACTTATGCCAGCTGTACCAATAGAATAAGTGTTAGGATTAATAACATGTTTTCATGATTTCAGTTGAAATATTTCAAGATAACCGGCGAGCCCATAATCTTCCCCAACCTGTACACGTTGACTTGGGGTCTCTGCACCTTTAGCTGGGCCTTCAGTGCCATGGTCATCATATCCCAGTACTACCTGCAGCCCGACTTTGCTTTGTGGCACACTTTCGCCTATTACCACATCATGGCCATGCTCAATGGATTCTGCTCATTATGGTAATCTTCGTTGTTTGTTCTTCTCTGTACTTCCATGACTCGCTGTACTTCCATAACTGTAATTGTTCCTTCATGTCAGGAATACAGAAGTGGACTAATGTTTCAGCCACAGGCACAAAAAGTGATCAAATTATAGTAAAGCACAGGTTGCAAGGCCTGGGCAATCGTATAAGAGACTTCCGTACACGTTTCTCATATGAATAGTCTTATTTTTATTTTTTTAATCTTAAAGTAGGTAATATAATATTTTTTATACTTCGTAATATATACAGCATAAGATATAATTATCATATATATTAAAAAAATAGTGCCCTTGGCCGATATATGTTTATATGTTTATATGTTTATATGTTTATATGTTTATATGTTTATATGTTTATATGTTTATATGTTTATATGTTTATATGTTTATATGTTTATATGTTTATATGTTTATATGTTTATATGTTTATATGTTTATATGTTTATATGTTTGATTGTTTGTAACCAAAATGACCATTTCGATTTTTTATCGTTTTTTTTTACCATTTTCCGGCGCTTTTTTACGGTTTTCTCTGCGAGTATACTTGATAAAAATATTTTGTAAAAAGAATATGAAAGCTAATTAATTGCCGCATCCAAATTTTGAGTTTTATTTTTCTTCTTCTTCTTCTTTTTTTTCTACGCCCGTTTGAGCGAAAATGGGTTTTTCTTGCATATTTTCGTCAGTTTTCAAAATTTTTAAATTCGAATCGGTGAAAAGATAGAAAATCACGTAAAGCGTGTCATCTAATTATTAATTTATTTTTTAAAAATTTATTTCGTTTTTACGTACTTTTTGCAAACTTTGCGTTTCCTTTCATCACGTTTTTTTCTGAAAGTACAAGGAATATTTTGATTCTAAAAACAGATTATGAAAGATGCCGACGTTGGCGTGAAAATAAAATTAGAAACATATTTTAGTACTTCTTCTTCTTCTTTTTTTTTGAACTTTGAAATTTTAAAAATATTATGACAAATATCTCGGTAAGTGTTTGAGATACTTGATTGCAAATGATACTGATGATGCATATTAGTATGTTGTAAACGACAAAACAATAACATTTAACTTTTTTTAATTTTTTAATTTTTTACGATTTTTTTAGTAAATTCTTCTTTTAGCGAATAACTCAATGAATTTTGTATGAAATTAAGATATTTTGAATTCCAATGATGAGTAAGACTATATTGTACGTGTACTCAAAAAATCAGACCGATCGACATCATATTAATTAGTTTTTTTTGCAAAATACAATTTTTAAAATAAATATAAAATAATGTGGAACAATATACCCCGGTGCCAACTCGGCCAACTCTCATATTATATTGTATGGAAAAATTTTCTAATTTCAAATTAATGAAAAGGTCGACGAAATAGATTTGACATGTCGGAGCAAAACATGACATTTCAGATAAAATACTTTTCATTGATTTTCAAAATGGTTTATCTGACCATTACGCTTATTTACAAAGAAAAAAAGATTAGAACAAGAATGCGTCGTATGTTTTTCGTTATTTTTAAGAGAAATTTAAAATGTTGTAGAAAAAATTAGCGGCCATCTAAGCTATTTAAAAAATGCTGTTTTTTGTTAGAATTTGCATATTGACTTCAGTTTTTTATCGTATATTTGAAAATATAAGGGTATAAAATGTAACATATAACCAGCCTTAGTGAGTTTTTCGAATATTGAAGGTATTTAAAATGATAATAGTAGGTAATTAACTATTCTTCACATTTTTGAAAATATCTTTACGAAATCAATTCTTCTTTTTTTTCTTAGGAAGGTTTTCTGAACTTTTATTAAAATTTTTCATTTTTTGGGTTTTTATTTTTTAGTATTTAATTTTTTTTGTTTAATTATATATTAAATTTGTTATTATTGTATTCATTTATATATTTATTTATTTGTTTATTTATGTATGTCTATTGTAATTTATTTATTAAAGAGGTGCGGTTAAGAAAACTTTATTAGCTGTTTTCGGTAAAATTATTTTTACATATGTAAGGCGTAATGGTGCGATATAATAAATTCGTGTGGACGTTTTAATAAGCTGGAATATGATGGGAATAATGAAAATAACTTTAATATGATGGTAATAATGTGAAATTGGGAATATGCACGTTTTTTCGAAATGAGCTTTTGCATAGATGTGACGTAACGATTTTGAAAATGCGCTTGGATGGGAAATATTATACAGGGTGTTTTTTATGCAAGGATGTTTATCTGTGATCACTCTAATTTTTTTTTGGATTTTAGATTTTCAACATTGATGACGTATTTTTTTGGGATTTTTTTTTATGCAGGGTGTTTTTTATGTTGGTAATAAAGTAAAATTGAATAAATGCGCATTTTATCAAAATTAGATTCGTAGGGGGGGATTATATTTTATGATTATTTAAGAAATATTCTACATAGTGTTTTTTAGTTTTTGACGTCACATTTTAGAGATTTTGAATAATTGAAGCGTGACGTTACGTTTTAGACGTTTGGAAAATTATATACAGAGTTGACATTTTGAAAAATTGTCAGTGTTTTGTACAAAATTATTTTTTTATCAAAAACCAAAAACCAAAAAAAAAATTTTTAAACCTAAAACCTAAAAAAATTTTTTTTTTTAAAACAAATATACAAAATCAAAAAACCAAGATCACAAAAACTATTTTGTGTCATTAGTACTCTAAATTTGGAAATACATATTTTCTTATGCTAATTTGCTTCCAGATTCTTAGATAAGTTTAGGTTAGGTTGGGAAAGGTTAGGTTAGGTTTAGGAAGCGATGCCCGATTTCGAAAATTTAAAAAGTCCGCGCCTTCCCACGACAGACGCCGCGCGGCAAAGCCGCGCGGCGACTGTCGTGGGGAGGCCGTGCAGCGGGCGTCTGCGACCGCAAAGCGGGAGCTGTCTCACTCACCTTTGCGCGGCTTTGGGTGCGCAGCGGCTTCTTCTTACACCCTACGGTTTTTAAAATTCGAAGTTCTCACCCCCACACAAGATCTTTCACAACTCGGTCATTTATCATCCGATTTCAATTTAAAAAAATACCACAGATAGCTCTCATCTTCTTCTATCGAATATTACAATCCGGCACAGTCTGCCGCCAGGCTAAATTGCACGCGTAGTCGTGCAACGGGCACCTAGTCATATATATTAAAATTATAGGCCACATTCCGCGATATATATATGTTTGTTTGTCGCCAAAATGGACATTTAGATTTTTTTTCGTTTTTTTCTCCGTTTTTGCGCGCTTTTTTGCAGTTTTCTCCGCGAGTATATACGATAAAAATATTTTGTAAAAAGAATATGAAAGACAATTAATTTCCGCATCCAAATTTTGAGCTTTTATTTTTCTTCTTCTTATTTTTTTTTCTACGCCCGTTTGAGTGAAAATAGGTTTTTCTTGCATATTTTCGTCAGTTTTCAAAATTTTAAAATTCGAATCGGTGAAAATATAGATAATCATGTGACGCGTATGATCTAATTATTAATTTATTTTTTTTAAATTTATTTCGTTTTTACGTACTTTTTGCAAACTTTGCGTTTCCTTTCATCACGTTTTTTTCTGAAAGTACAGGGAATATTTTAATTTTAAAAACAGATTATGAAAGACCCTCACGCTGGCGTGAAACTAAAATTAGAACCATATTTTATTAATTCTTCTTCTTCTTTTTTTGAACTTTGAAATTTTAAAAATATTATGACAAATATCTCAGTAAGTGTTTGAGATACTTGGTTAGAAATAATACTGATGATACATATTAATATGCTGTAAACGTTAAAACAATAACATTTAACTTTTTTTAATTTTTGAATTTTTTACGATTTTTTTAGTGAATTTTTCTTTTAGCGAATAACTCAATGAATTTTGTATGAAATTAAGATATTTTGAATTCCAATGATGAGTAAGACTATATTGTACGTGTACTCAAAAAATCATTACGATCGACATCGTATTAATTAGTTTTTTTTGCAATTATCCTCCGCAAAAAATATATTTTTTATAAAAAATGTCGAAACAACAAACCCCGATTCGATATTTCACTACATTCATGTGAAAGAATGTTCCTTCTTTAAATTCGTGAAAAGTTCAGCAGATTAAATTTGACATTTACGTCCGAACAAAATGTGACATTTCAAAGAAATTATATAGTTATTGATTTTAAAAGTATATTATACGTTTATTTCGCCCGTTTTCAAAGATATAAATATTAGAATAAGAATGCTGTATATGTTTTTCATAGTTTTTAAGAGAAAATTAAAACGTTGTAGAAAAAATTAACGGCAAGTAAAGCTATTTAAAAAGAGCTGTTTTTTGTTAGAATTCGCATATTGACATTAGTTTTTAATCGAATACTAAATAATATTAGGCTATTAAATATAATATATATTCAGCCTTAAAATATAAGGGGGTTAAATGTAATATATTCACATGTAGATAAAATGTTTTACGATAGCTTTTTCGATAGATTTTTGTTTGTTATTGGTTTAGGTACTGCACAAGGAGATATTACTTGGATTAGTTAGATTATTTGGAAATAATCCACAGCGGAGAATCCGACATATGAAAAACTTTTCATTGAAAAATATGTTATATTGTATTTTAAAGCCAGTTTTCTGGCGATGTTGTTGATTTCGCAATAAAACAAATCTACAGAACGCACATGTTATATGTTTATTATTGATTTTTATAAAAATTGACTTCGCTTCAAAGGAATTTAAGCACTATATAGATATAATCTCACATGTACAGGGGTTTATACGAAAATTTTACCCGTTATAATTAAAATCAGCTGTTTTGTCACCTGATATGTCGACTTCAATATTTCGCGCATAAATTATCGACATTGACTTTTGACAGCGATTACTTGAAATCTTATTTTAAATGTTCTCTGAACTTTTGTGGGAAATTTTGAACTTTATTCGGTATTTTCATATTTTGTAAATAAAAACGTAATGGAACGATATATTTTAAGAAAAAAACATATACTGTTCAATTTAATTATTTATTTAGATTTTTTATTTTATTTATATATTAAATTAGATTTATTTATATTACATATAATTTCTTCAAGAGGTTCGGTTAGGTGAAGTATACTGATAAAAAACAGTTTTCTTCTTCTTTTTTGCACAAACAATGATTTCAAAAATGATAATCCTGTAAAAACACTCTAAGTTTCGGCAGAGGAGCATGCGTTTCGACCGTGGAGTGGGCGTTTTGACGGAGAGTGGGCGATTCGAACGCGCAGCGGGCGATCCGACGGCAGAGTGGGCGTGTCGTCCGCGCAGCTATTTGGCCTTTGCGCGGCCATTTCGAACAATTCGGATACACTTTGTTTTCAAGTTTTTCGGTCTTTACTATCGAACGCATAGTCCGGTCTTCGCGATCGGGGCGTCACCGGAAAGGGAAGCTTGGCGCGCAGTGTTTACCGTCAACCTTCTTCTTCGTTACTCAACCAACAGTGAGTCCGTCTTCTTCTTCTTCGTTACTTAATCAACAGTGAGTCTGCCGCCAGGCTAAATTGCACGCGTAGTCGTGCAACGGGCACCTAGTAAGTATATTAAATTTTTAATCAAAAGTGAGTATCACGTATTTTCTTAAATTTTTCTTAAAAGTTTTTATATTGTTTTCATCCCTAATATCCCCTGGCAGTTTCCCATATAATTTAATCCCACTGTAGATCATAGAAGTTTGCGATCTTTTTTCTTTCGGAATGGCAATCTAATTTCATCTTTTCTTCTTGTACAATGGTCACGTTCGTGTTGTTTTTTTTTTCTTAATAATTCTAATTTATTTCAAACTAGCTGTCATTACCCGGCGTTGCACAGGATAAGGATAAAGTTAATGTACCGTCTGACCGCTCGGACTCACAATTTGTAAACTTATTCTTTAGGACTCAGCGGGTAACATAGGGGATATTTCCCCCCTATTCTCATACCTCTTCCCCTCCCCTGACATATTTTCGATGCAAATCCGTACCGCTCAACCGATCGGACTCAAAATTTGTAAACTTATTCTTTAGGACTCGGCGAGTAACATAGGTGATATTTCCCCCCTAATCTCATACCCCTTCCTCTCTCCCTGACATATTTTCGATGCAAATCTGTACCGTTTGACCTATCGGACTTAAAATTTGGAAACTTATTCTAAATCTATACCGTTCGAATCAAACCTTTGTTTCCCCCACAAATTTACATTCAACTTAATCCTTAACCCGTGCAACGCCGGGTATGAATATCTAGTATTTCAATATAAATCATGCTTATTGTTCTCACTGATCACCCCTTCCGTAATGATAGTTCAATTTTTTGTAAAAAGTAATTCAGAAATATTGTAAAAAAAATGCAAACTGTATCTTAGTACATAACATAACATAGTAGAACAACAGTTCATAACTATTGATATTAGGGTTGCTTGAACATCTTCGACTCATTATCAAGGCAGGAATGTACGTATGTTGTTTTGTATGTTTTAAATGTTGTCTCATAAATAGATACCTAATTATTATTTTTTTAAATATATGTTTATTAAAAATATTTCTTTGTAAACATCCTATTACTCATACAAAAAACATCTCTATTAAAGGTTTTGAACAGACTGTACATATATTTTTTACATATATATTCTTTCTAATCTTGCTATTGCTTTGGTATTCAATAATATCTACAAAAAACAAGGACATTTACAAATACGTCCGTCTTTTTAAATAATGGCGTAAAAATCCAAAACTTTTTTTTTTTTAATCAAACACAAACAACATTACAAAAATCTGCCTTTTTTAAGAATAAGGCGGCATATCCTTATAAAAATCAAAACCATAACACGCTTTTCTCACATTTTTTGTGGCAATTGCTACAATGCTAGTTTTCAGCGTCTGTAGAAAGTGAACTTCTGGCCGAAATGTAACCTGACACTAGTGAATATGAAGAGCCATGATATCACCAAAGGAAATTTACCAAACTTCTAAATCCACCCACTTATTTCCAGAAATATTGAACGCCTACATTTACAAGGCACAATTTATGAGCTAGCACTTAACAAAGTAGCACGTTTCCGTGTGAGGTGCTTGATATTACACGATACTGAAGGCAACACTTGAAAGAAGCCAAGGAGGTGGCTGCGACGCTCCCACGTGTTCTTTTGTCCCGCAAAACCCTTTCGGAAATTTTTCTAGCACGTTGTTTTGTTATGGGAAGTCCGCGAATTGTTTCAGAATGGGCCCGCCGACACAAAGAAAAGAAAAACCTGCTCTAGAAAATTCTGGAAGGAGAACGTTCTAGAAGATTCGCGAAAGTTCTGTAAGGTTCCAAACTGAGTGGCGGAGTTTATCTGTGAGTCAAGCGGTTCCATATGACTTAGAGAAAGTTCCAGAGTTCTCTAGAAAGGTCTGGATGGAGTAAGTTTCAAAATGTTCTTCTTCTTCTTCCTCAGCCTTTTTCCCTCCACTGCTGGATGTAGGCCTCATCCAATTTCCTCCACGCATCTCTGTTTCTCACCCTTTGCATCCAGGTTCTTCCTGATTGCTGGACTATGTCATCAGACTGCCTTT
Source organism: Agrypnia vestita (assembly GCA_016648135.1). NCBI lineage: Eukaryota > Metazoa > Arthropoda > Insecta > Trichoptera > Phryganeidae > Agrypnia > Agrypnia vestita. The sequence goes on along the minus strand of JADDOH010003643.1, from coordinate 41,880 downwards.
TGGGAGGTCTTCCGACGCTTCTATTTTTCGTCCAGGGCCTCCACTATAGGATCCTGGGTGCCCATTTAGTATCCTCCTGTCGAGCCATACGTCCTGCCCACTGCCATTTTAGTTTCGCAATACGGTCCATAATATCGGTAACTTTTGTTCAGCATCTTATTTATTCTTGTTCTATAAGTTTCCAATCACAGGTGCCGAAACCAACAAAACGGTGACGCAATTGTATGTCCGAATTACGGTTCCGGGCGAAACCGGTTCAACCAGCTAGTATACTAGCATATTCTATACTAGCAATATTCTAGCAATATACTATGTTATACATAACTTTATTGAATATTGTACTGATCTGAGTATGACGATTTCTTCTTAATATTATTCGAGTGAAAAATGTATAAATGGTGGATTTATCGCTGAAAGGTAAGATGGTCCAGTTAGCTGTGTACACTAGGAGTTAGAATTAAATTGACATTTTTTGTCAACTATTGTATTAGTCACAATTTGTATCTGGAGCGTCGCTTTTCGTATGGACGTGCCATCTTTTATTCTCAGAATGGCCACCGCTCCGGCCGCTCACAGCTTTACCGACTCAACGGCTTGATTCTCTTTCAGATTGCAAAAATTCTATGAGGACGCGCTCGCCGCTCTTTGATATATAATGCCAGAACGAACAAGAACAGGGTAATCGGGTGGAACAAAGGATATATTAGTCAAATTGCGCCAACATTTGCGTTTATCTAAAAACTGTACTTTTGTAGACGGACCCTTGTTTTTCTAAGCCCCCGCTTATAAATTGTGGGTTGAAATATATTTGTCACCAATTAACATATTCGGACAGGTACATTAACTGCAACGCCTTCGGCACCGCGTCAAAAGGTCTGGCCCGCAACCTGCACAAGGCCCTGCTGAGCGACCACCCTTCCAAGAAGCTGGCCGAGTACCGCCATCTATGGGTTGACCTCTCGCATATGATGCAGCAATTAGGTGAGTACCTCGCATACTTCATTTTAAAGAAAAATTAAAGCGCATTTTATTTTGGTGTTGCAATTTTACAACAAGGTTGTGCGGTATTAAAAATATGACGAAATCATTAATTCGTTCTCGACGTAAGGATGAATATCAAAAAGGACGAATGTATAACGAATTTTTGTCATAGGATTATGGTTTAATTCGCTCCTAGTCCCGAATTTTGCCTGAAAATTCTGTTTCACTTTCATTTGGAACTATTTTACTTGGAAATCATCGCAAATGCATTTTAATTACACTACTTATTAATGCTTTGTCGTTTTAACAGAGATTTACTCATCGTAATCAGGTAAACATAATACACCTACATAAACCAAGCCCACCTCTTAAATCCTACATAGACCAAAATTCATCCTTACACATTTACAAACAGATAGAACAGCCAAGCGTACTATAAATAATGTAATTCGGCTATTTTTCCAATTGTCAAATTATTAATCTAATCAATCATTCAATTAGATATTTTAATCAAATCTTTTTAGTATGGATTCAATTTTTTTATCTGAAGAATAAAGCGCGCGAAAATGAACGAAGAACGTTTTTTACTTCCTTTATATTAACTCGTGGCGTCTGCTTGCTTGCCGGCTTGCCGGGTGAAAAAACTTTGGATCGATTTTTAACCCTTTTCCCGTGATCCAATCGAGCTGAAAGTTGGCAAGTAGACTCGTGGCGACGATCAAGAAGATCTATCAAATTTTCGTTAAAAAAAAATTAATAATTATAGTTTAATTTCGGATTTTTAGAAATTTTATTGGTTTTTCAAATTGGAATCATTAGAAAAGTTTGATTACTAGTAAAGCGGCCTATTTTCTAAATTTGAATTACTCCGTCGGTATACATAATAGGTACAAATGTCGAAAATCTAAATTGACTAACAAATGTTTTTAGAATTTAATCTTCAAAGCATGAAGTGTTTTATCAAAGCTCAAAACATCTGACATTTTAGAAATATATTAAATTACTGTAAGTTTAGTGTTATGTTATATGTTTTAATTCGTCTTTAATTGTTGTTATATTTTACAAAGAAAGGGAGTATAATAAAAACTTGGTTTTTATGGGTTACTTTTTTTATTTTCATCTAGTTTTTTATGAAATAATATGATACCTACCGCATCAATGTTTTTGTAATGTTTTAATTGAAATTACATAGAAATTCTGCGGGAGTTATTCCTAGTTTTAAAACAAAAAGGTCTCCTATCCACCTAATTCGCATACCTATTTCAAAGAAGTTTTGGAGAGCAACTAGCCATAGCTAAGTGGAAATGGTGAGGGAATCCTAATAACGAGGCCCGGCACCAATTATATTTCAAAGTAAATTGACGTGGGTAGGCGAGAAGATAGAACGCCACACTACGTAGACGTGGCACACCGCACTTGACACTTTCATACATCTTGTCAGAAGCTTTCTACAAAATTTGGTTTATGTATGATCATACCGGGCCTTTCGAGAACGCCTTCAGATTCTGTCACCTTAACTTTATATATCTGCGGATGTACTGACCACAGTCAGAAATAATGTCCAAATCCAAATAATGTCTAAAACCATCCATAAATACCAAGTTTTTAATATACTCCGTTTCTCATTTACTAGTTGAAATATGTTTCGCGCCTACTTCACGCGTCGGGCTCGAGTCGGGCGACGCTACGAAAGGGAGTAATAAAAAATTTCGTAAAATCCAAAATGATACTATAATTATTTAAAAATTTTAAACGGGGAGCGTTGGATTGTCCTTTCCTTTCCCGGCTCCCCTCAAGAGTGTCAGCTTGAACTGCATCAGGACGACCAAATACGTAGCGATGAAGGACACGTTTTAGAACAAAGTACAATCTCATTTTAAATAAATAAAAACTAACCCATAAAAACCAAGTTTTTATTATACTCCCTTTCTCACTGAAACAGGTTTCGCGCCTACTCCACGCATCGGACTCGAAAATTAAACAATATATATAAATCGTTAAAATTTCGAAAAATCCAAAATAATACCATAATTATTACATTTTTTAAACGAAACTTTGTTAGATCATTTTTATCGTCGCCACAAGCCTGCCTGCAAAGTTTCAGCTCGATTGGATCACGGGAAAAGGGTTAAAAATCGATCCAAAGTTTTTTCGACAGACAAGCAGACGCTACGAGTTAAAAGAAAGGGAGTAAAAATCATCGACTGTATTCAGGGTGAGGAGGTATATTAGCGATTATCAAAATTGATGTAAAATCCCTCCAAGACAGCTTAGACGACAGGTCAGGAAAGGTTCGATCTTCTAATTTTGAAGACCAGACTCTTTTGGAGGCTGTAAAAGAGGACCAAAGTTGGACCAATAGGACACTGGAAATTTTTGCCCGAGGTATCGATCAACTTCCAACCAAAAAGAAGCAGTAATAATAATAAAACGAATACAACTCATCTATCTGGTGTCCCTATTACAATGCTCATGTTCATACAATAGAAAGAATTCAACATAAATTTTTACGCTACATAAATTTCCGTCTCCATATCCCAATAGAAAATCTTAACTATACAAACTTATTATATTTTACCGGTTTATTGCCACTATCGGACAGGAGAGTTTTATCCGATCTGATTTTATTATATAAAATTGTAAACTCGCATTACCACAGCCCTGAAATGTTGTCCTTAATAATGTTCCATGTACCCAGTCGAACTACTCGAGTGCCGACGCCTTTTTACTGTGACAATACTAGAACAAATGCTCACTACAACTCGCTAGTACCTAGAATACACAGGTTAGGTAACAATTATACAAACATAGCGGACGTGTTTGGTTCTGGCCTGTCACAGTGTAGGGGCGCGATACTGAGAGCGCTTCATTCCGCCATAATGTAAATTATATACACTTTTTTTTGTTTTTTTCTCTGTTTATATTATTTTTGCAAATAACTGTTATATACCTACATATGTAAAAGCCTATTTAGGCGTAAATGAATGAATAAATAAATAAATAAATAAAATAAAATAACGTTGATGGTGGCAAATGAAAATTGTACTAAATATGTTTAGAGTTTGTTTTCGTTTTCGATTACTTAAAGACGTCTCACTCTACCTAATAATAATAATAAAATATTCTATTTTGTCACACCTTGCTCATATCATTAACAATCGGCAGTGGAATGTTCATATTTGGCGTAATTTACCAAATTTTTTTATTTTAAGATTTGCTGTCATCTTCCCAAACATAAATAAATAAATATGAATTCAATACAATTGCATTTTGCTATAACTTTGTGGTTATTCGTTATGAGTATAATTAAACGAATTAACTTTGTTTATCACCACTTAAAATCAACCGGTTTCGGAAACAACGTTCCTTCGTCAGGGTATACCTAATACTAAATTAACTTTGCAAAATTATGAACAATCATACCTCAGTGTCAAGTGTCCAAATGGGTATGTAAAATAATATGTTCCCTTTCAGCCTATCACCTGTTTCTTTCGCACCCCCCACTATTTATCCCCATTTGGACACTTGACACGGAGGTATGATTCTTTTTATTTTGATTTTGTATTTAACCTGATTTTATTTCTATTTTTCTTTGCTCGTAGAACGGCCCTGGGAAAGTGGTGGGTCCCCATTCGTCGTTGAGGTATGATTGTTCATAATTTTGTAAAGTTAAATTAGTATTAAGTATACCCTGACGAAACGTTGTTTCTGAAACCGGTTGGTTTTACCAAAAATTAAGTGATGATAAACAAAGTTAATTCATTTAATTATATTCAAATATGAACTCTTTTAAATGGTCGATAATTGTGCACCGGCATAATATTCTATCGAAATTAAATAAATGTTTTAATAATTAGGTCGAGCTTACTCTAACATGTACGGGATCTACTGCCTGGTAATCTTCTTCACGACAATCATGGCCGTCTACGGGTCTCTGTCGGAGATCCTGGAACACGGTCTGAGCTATAAGGAAATGGGACTCTTCGTCCTCGGAGTATATTGCATGGGACTTCTCTACATCATTTGCAACGAAGCCTACCACGCATCTATGAAGGTAAGGTGAAATATAATACAACGCATAATATCTATTGCATAATATAATGCATAATATTGTTCACAGAAGATAAACCAGAAATATTTTCGAAAAATGGATACTTTTGAAGTCGCTTATCTCCGTAACTGTTGATAGTAGAAAATTAATTAAGTTATAACTCGACTTTTATCGATATTCGACTCACAAATTAGACAGGAATCTACTTTTTAGAGTATTCTTGACTTTTTCTGCTATATCATAGTGATGAGGTAAACTTTCATTGCGATTGTAAAGATGACTGATTGGTAACTGTGTTTTTAAAGTTGATTATTTTCTAGTGTGTGGTTGCTCATTTATTTTTGTATATAACATTTACATAATTAACTTACAATCAAATTGTAAATATTATAATTGACGAGTTAACATATATTAAACAAATATAAAAAATGTAATTTTAAACTCGCGCTTTCTGTTATTTGCGGATGACTTAAAGCTTTTCTTAAAGGTGTCAACTTTGGACGATTTTCATCTTCTCCAAACAGATATATCAAATATATGTGAATGGGGAAGACGAAATAAACTTTTGTTTAATGTTTCCAAGTGTTCGGTTACATCCTTCACTAGGGCCCAAAAAACTCTATTTTTTCGCTACAAAATGAACGACCAAAATCTGACAAGAACATCGAATGTTAAAGATCTAGGTGTTAAATTTGTAAGCAGCCTGACATTTCATGATCACATAGAGACGATCAGTGGTAATGCTCTGAGAATGTTAGGATTTGTTCTGCGTACTGCCAGGGTTTTCGAGAATACCCGCGTACTGAGAACTCTTTACAACTCCTTGGTGCGGAGTAGACTCGAGAGTGGCTCGATGATCTGGGGGCCACATGAGGGCAAGTACTCTCTTATGGTGGAGAAAGTCCAAAGAAGTTTCTGAGATATCTCTACATGAGAGAGTACGGGCATTATCCTTGGCTTTACCCAACCGAGTTTCTCCAGGGTATGCTTGGCTACAATAGTTTAGAGACGAGAAGGAATGTGTATTTGATTACACACTTTTATCGATTGTTGCGCGGTATGATCGACAATACTGAAATTATGCAGAGCATTGGTTTGTATGTTCCTGATAATTACCTTAGACATCGTCATCATAGATTGTTTCACATTCCAATATACAGGACCAACCTGCCGATGGTTATGCCTGTTGGAAAAGCTACAGCTATGCTGAACAAGATCGCTTTGGATATTGATATATTCCATGTGTCTGAGGGGTTTTTCCGAAGCAGGATTCTCCTACACCTTTGACCAGATTATGCAGGTCACTTCTAATTGTTTAAAAATTGTTTAATAATAAATTAGTATTTTAATACACAATATGTATATGTGTGTGTATGTATGTATGTATATGTATATGTGTATGTATGTATACATATGTGTTTATGTATATGTGTATATGGATGTGTATGTATATGTGTATATGTATATTTTTAGATGTAAGCTAATAATATGTATGCATTGAACAGAATGTTTGTAATGTACATATTATGTAATAAATATAAATTGAAATTGAAATTGAAATTGAATAAAATTAAATTAAACGAATTTATAAAACACCCTGAGGATGGAAAGGTTTTTCCTAAACATGTAGGTTTAATCAATAAAATATAAGTAGATACATACAAATAATATAATCAACATTTAAAAATGTCAATCTGCAATGTTGCTGAATCAATTGAAAATATACATATAAAATGATTCACATCAAAGGTGTAGGAGAATTCTGCTTCGGAAAACCCTCTCAGAGGGGAGGAACAGATCTATTTCCAACGTGATATTGCTCTTCCAACAATCATAACCATCGGCAGGTTAGTCTTGTATATTGTATATTGTATATTGTATATTGTATATTGTATATTGTATATTGTATATTGTATATTGTATATTGTATATTGTATATTGTATATTGTATATTGTATATTGTATATTGTATATTGTATAGTGTATATTGTATATTGTATATTGTATATTGTATATTGTATATTGTATATTGTATATTGTATATTGTATATTGTATATTGTATATTGTATATTGTATATTGTATATTGTATATTGTATATTGTATATTGTATATTGTATATTGTATATTGTATATTGTATATTGGAATGTAAAACATCTATGCTGACGCTGCCAAAGATAATTATCAGGAACATACAGACCAATGTTCCGCGTAATTTCAGAATTATCGATCATACCGCGTAACAATCAATAAAAATGCGTAATCAAATACACATTCCTTCTTGTCTCTATGCAATCAAACACACCCTGGAGAAACTAAGTTAGAAAGAGCCAAGAATAATGCCCGTAGTCTCTCATGTAGAGATATCTTGGACTTTTTATTCTTTCTTTTATATACTTTATATTTTCTTTCATTTATACAGGGTTATTTGTAAAACATTAATAATGTCGCAGGACTATACTCCTGCCTTAATTATGAGTCGAAAATGTTGAAGCTTTTATGACCTAATATCAATAGTTAAGGAGATATGCGACATCAAAGTTTGCATTTTTTTTTTCAATATTTCTGACTTATTTTTTGTAAAACGTTGGACTGTCATTACAGTAACTTATATCGAGTATGAAAAATTCGTTCCCTTTAATACAAGTCATATAAAAACCTTCGAATTTCAATTGCAAAACATTCCAATTTCGAATTTTTTCAGGGTTTTTATCATTTTATTTAACTTGAATTGAAACGAATGAATTTTTCGTAATCGATATGAGTTACTGTAATGATAGTCCAACGTTTTACAAAAAATAAATCAGAAATATTGAAAAAAAATACAAATTTTGATGTCGCATATCTCCTTAACTATTGATATTAGGTCATAATAGCTTGAACATTTTCGACTCATAATCAAGGCAGGTATATAGTCCTGCGAGGTTATTAATGATTTCCAAATAACCCTGTATACTTTCTCTATGTACCTACATTTGTAGGTGCCATTTTAGAAATTAGGTTTAAAAATTTTACTTGCTTTGTCAGGTTGGTCTCGACTTTCAAGAGCGACTGCTGAACGTCAATCTGTCTGTGGTGGACCACAGCACCCAGAAGGAAGTAGAAATGTTCCTGGTGGCCATAGCCAAGAACCCGCCCATCATGAACTTGGACGGGTACACCAACATCAACAGGGAACTCTTCACAACTGTAAGTGTCTATCAAATGTGGGGTATAAAAGCAAAGGCAGCAATATCCAAAATTTAAAAAAAAAATTTAAATGCTGTCAGTGATGATTACTAATTTAAAATATACTGCATTCTGGATTCTATGAATCTATCCCTTCCAAAATCACGTAATAATCATATATAATTCAATAATTCTCGATGACTAACTTTTTTTTGGATATTGCTGCCTTTGCTATGATACCACGGATAAGATTTTTATAAATTTTTTGTCTCGGTACAATCTTTGAGTATGACAAACCCATATTTTATTTATTTATTTATTTAAAAATCCTTGTTTACAAATAAGATACTTAATACTAATTTAACAATAAAACATAAGATAAATTACACATTTTTTTGTTTTGTTTAATTTGTGAATTATGCCACTCTACTAGGCTACGCCTGTCCCAGAGTGGCGTTATAGCACACAATTATAATATTTTTTCGAGTTCGTCAGTAGTATTTATTTTCATAAGGTAGTTATTATGTATCTATAGAGTATCAAGTGGAATGTTAGTGAAAGTTGAGTTAGTCATAAGTCCAAGTGTAAATATGTGTAGAATAATTGTTTAATGTAAAAAGGGTTAAAGTTTTGTTTAAGATTATTTTTTTATTTTCCTTAATTAATTAATTTATTTATATAGGTATATATTTTTATTTAAAGACATTATTACGCAATTACAGTAAGTAAATTTTCAGTTGCTGTTCTACCTTTGGAGGTAAGCCAGTTGTTTGCTAAAGCTTTTATTTTATTAATTGAGTATATTCTGATTTCCTTATCTTCTACTATTTTCGCTATGGTATTCATACTTCTACTATTTTCGCTATGGTATTTTTTATATTTGCCATCACTATTCGGAGAACTTTTTGAACATTTTATTCGGTATTTACGATCACAGAAGACGCCCCGCCGTGTTTATGACATGTGTTTATCACATGATGCTCTGCCGCACTTGAATTCACGACACAATTTTTACCGATGTCATAAGAACAGAAGAGTCCCCCAAAGTAGTCGACAACTCTTGATGGATCCTGGTTGGGGTGTACTTTTTCATTTGAAGAAACATAATAACCTGGCGAAAGTTACGACAACATGTTAGCCTGTAGAATGTTTTAAAAACACCCTGATTCCTCAACTCTAAGGCCCGGTTGCGCCATCCAAAGTAAAGGTAAAGTTTTAGTAAAAAAGTTACATGAGTAACGTTTTTTACTAAAACGGGTTGCGCCATCTATGGTAAAAATATTTAACTCGCCGAAGTACATACATTTGAGTAACTTTTTTTTACTCTCCAAGATAGATGGGTAAAGGTAAAAACGTTGGTAAAAAAAATGGCCGTCCTCTCACAGCTGATTGGAAAATGTGACATTTATCCATATAGGTACTTGTCATTTGAATTTTGTCGCTGTCATTTTCGTATTGAAATTTGTAAATATTAAAATGAATCTTTTAATTTCGCGTTATTTTAGCGATGGTTTGACGTTTGTTTCATAGAATAAAGTGGTTTGTTTGAACTGGTTTTGAACCGCAAAAGTACGTATTGCCAGTGGTGAAAAACTGAAATAAATCAAATTCCATAGACAAATGCGGTATTTGAGGTTTATTCCGCTTGGCACCCTATTAGCCTTATGATTGGTTTGACAGCGGTAAAAAAGCTGTTTGTGCAACCCGAAATCGAGTTTAGAATCTGATCTGAGGGTAAACTCGATTTCCGGTTGCACAAATGTCTTTTTTACCACTGTTAAACCAAGAATTAGGCTAATAAGGTGCCAAGCGGACTAAACCACAAATACCGCATATGTCTATGGATTTGATTTATTTCAGTTTTTTACCACTGGCAATACGTACTTTTGCGGTTCAAAACCAGTTCAAACAAACCACTCTATTTTATGAAACAAACCAAACAAACGTCAAACCATCGCTTAAATAACGCGAAATTAAAAGATTCATTTTAATGTTTACAAATTTCAATACGACAATGACGGCGACAAAATTCAAATGACAAGTAACTAACTATATTGACAAATGGCACATCTTCAAATCAGCTGTGAGAGAACGGCCATTTTTTTTTTACCAACGTTTTTACCTTTACCCACCTATCTTGGAGAGTAAAATAAAGCTACTCGTGTATGTACTTCGGCGAGTAAAATATTTTTTACAATCGATGGCGCAACCCGTTTTAGTAAAAAAAAGTTTCTCGAGTAACTTTTTTTGCCTTTACTTTAGATGGCGAAACCGGGTCTAAATGAAGCATATGATTTCACCCTCGTTTGTACATAATTTTTTCATAAAAAATGTATTTTTGTATTTTAAGGGACGCAGATCATTTTTGAGGCCCTTACACATGCGCGTTTTAACGATATTTTTTATTATCATAACGTTATGTAAAATACGTGTGATTTGACAAAGTTTATTGCCATTCAAAAACTGTTGTTATAAATCAATCTTGCATTTTAACGAAGGGTTCAAATATGCATAACTCAAAGCGCTAAATTCGATTTATATTAGGTCCTTACATATGAAATTGGCGTTTTGCCGTACTGGCAAATTTGATCTCAAATATCTTCTCTTTGGTTAGGAATTCCAAATCCAAATTTATACAGCTATTTACTCATGTATTTGTGTTTTGAAAATTATAATTCATTTGTTTTTTCCTCAATTGTTTTTTTCTTTGCGTCACTCAGTTTACAAAATGAAAAACTTGAAATATCGCGTTATTTACGAGTACGAGTTCCACCGTGGCACCAGTGCTGCAGAAACGGCTCGAAGGATTAATGATGTGTATGGCGACGGTGCCGCAAAAGAAAACACAGTGCGTTTTTGGTTCCAACGTTTTCGTTCTGGAAATTTCGACCTGCAGAACAAGCCCCGTGGACAGCCGGAGACCAAAGTTGATAATGAAGAATTGAAGGCTACTGTGGAAGCGGATCCATCGCAAACCACATCCGAGTTAGCTGCAGGCTGCGGTGTTAGTGATAAAACTGTTTTAATCCACTTGAAGCAAATTGGTAAGGTGAAACAGCTTGAAAGGTGGGTACCTCACGAATTGAGTGAAGCAAATCAACAAACGCGCGTTGACTGCTGCGTTGCATTACTCAACCGGCACAATAATGAAGGGATTTTAAATCGAATCATTACCTGTGATGAAAAGTGGATCCTGTACGATAATCGGAAGCGCTCATCGCAATGGCTGAACCCTGCCGAACCAGCCAAACCATGCCCCAAGCGAAAATTGACTCCAAAAAAGTTACTTGTGAGCGTTTGGTGGACTAGTGCTGGTGTCGTTCACTACAGCTTTCTTAAATCTGGCCAGACGATTACGGCAGATGTCTATTGTCAGCAACTGCAAACCATGATGGAAAAGCTAGCTGCTAAACAACCGAGGCTGGTTAATCGCTCTAGGCCACTGCTGCTTCATGATAACGCTAGACCACACACTGCACAACAGACGGCTACCAAATTAGAGGAGCTTCAATTGGAATGTCTAAGACATACACCGTACTCTCCGGACCTTGCCCCAACAGATTACCATTTTTTTCGAAATTTGGATAACTTCTTGCAAAGGAAAAAATTTAACTCCGATGGGGCAGTCCAAACCGCCTTCAAAGATTTTATTAATTCCTGTCCGAATGGTTTTTTTAGTAAAGGGATCGATGAACTACCTATGAGATGGCAAAAGTGGATAGATAGCAATGGTACATACTTTGATTAAAAAAATATATTATAATAAAAAAAAATCGGCTTTATGTTCCTCCCATACTAAACGCCAATTTCATATGTAAGGACCTAATATTAGCCGTCCTGCGCCTCACTTCACATTTGTTGTAAATCAAAATTCAAAGTGATACAATTCAAAGGTACATTGATTGTAGATGTTTTGATGTTCTGAATGAATTTTTAGTAGTTGAAATTGAAGAAACTTTTGTAATTTAAAGCTAAATATATAGTAGGCTCGTGCAGTGGGAAATCAAAAAAAATAGAAATCAAATATTTATGCAACAGGTTTTTATGACGTATCAAAATATGAATGCTATGATAACAATTGTATTAGAAATATTACGAAATATATGTTGTATTCCGATTTTTTTTCCAAATAATTGTTACGTAAAAGTCGTGATGCGATGTTCCCACTGCACGCCCCTGGTATATAGATATTTATTTATTTATTTATTTATTTATTTGTTTACGCCCATTAGGCTTTTACATAAAGAGTATAAAATAAATTTCAAAAAGCACATACATTAAAAGTTTCAGGAATAGCACCAAATCATGAGTATAAAAATTAAAAATGTAGAGTAGGTAACGAGCAGCAATGCGTATAGGCTTTTACATAAAAAAATATATCATAAAATTAAAAAGAACATACATTAAACAATATAAATTACAAGTAGCAAATTATTAAAAGTACCAGGAATAGCACCAAAACATGAGTACAAAAATTAAAAATAGAAAGTACAAAGCGGCAATGTGTACGAAAAATATATATTACCCACCATTACATATTAACAGCTGAAGTCAGTAACGAAGCAGTATTGCCTCTTTAAGTGTGAACTTTACTTTCTCCAGACTGTAGACGAAAATGTCAATCATGCAACCATATTCATTACAAGTTCCCAATATTCTGTGTATCACAGAATTTGATTGATAGTTAGTATTGCAATTGTTGCGATGGAATGTGACAATTTGTCGCGTTCTATGTGTGGAAGGGATATTATAATCGATACATGCTACAAGGTCAGGGCTGTCCAACATATTGTTTACAATTTTGTAAAGAAGAACTATATCATAAATTTTTCTTCTATCATATAATGTGAGTAAATTTAGTCTCTTCAATATGTAATTGTATTCTATGTTTTGTATTGGTATGCTTAACTTGTAGTTAATGTATTTGAGAAATTTGCGTTGGACACGCTCAATACTGTCTATATGCCCATTATAATATGGAGACCAAACTGATGAGCAATATTCTAATTGGCTCCGGACAAGAGACATGTATAACATTTTAATACTTTCAATTGATTGAAATGGGCGTGATGTCCTTAAAATAAATCCCAGCAATTTTAGAGACTTACAAGTTATCGCATTAATATGATTAGTAAAAGTAAGTTTCGAGTCGAATAATACCCCTAAGTCTCGAATACAGTCAACATTTTCTAGTTTGGTGTTACATAGAGAGTATTAGGTGATGTTTGTGCACTTTTCAAGTCTCACTGACTAATCCTGTGTTATTTAATATTTTTGAAATCAGAAAACGCAAGCGCTTCCATTTACTCATTGCAAAGTGAACTTGCAAAGTAAACATGAGGTTTGAGTAATCCATTAATCTTCGGCTTTCATCATTTCGCAGAGCCCTGGTCCAGTCGAACGGTGATCTCTTGTAATTTTCTCAACCTAATCTCTGAGAATTGTCTTATCGTTTACAAAATGGATGATTAGACACATTCTTCTCAGTGATCCGGGTTACTTTTTACTTCCTTTCTTTTAACTCGCAGCATCTGCTTATCTGCCGAAAAAACTTTGGATCGATTTTTAACCCTTTTCCCGTGATCCAATCGAGCTGAAACTCTGCAGGCAGACTCGTGGCAACGATAAAAGTGATCTAACAAAGTTTCGTTTTAAAAATGTAATAATTATAGAATCATTTTGGATTTTTCGAAATTTTAACGATTTTTTTTTTTTTTTAAATAGAGATGCGAACACGGAATTCGTGTCACATCAATATTCTTACTATTTTCAAATTAAGCTAAACGCTTGTGCTATGAAAATAGGACTAACTTGCTTGTCTGGAGTGAGATTCGAACCTGCGACCTTTGGATCACGAGGCGAGAGTCCAACCACAAGACCAACAAGCTACTCGTTTTACATTAAATTAAACAATACATTTATATGTATTGTTTAATTTTCGAGTACGATGCGTGGAGTAAGCGCGAAACCTGTTTCAGTAGGAAAGGGAGTATAATAAAGACTTGGTTTTTATGGGTTAGTTTTTATTTTTTATAATGATATTGTACTTTGTTCTAGAACGTGTCCTTCATCGCTACGTATTTGGTCGTCCTGATGCAGTTCAAGCTGACACTCTTGAGGGGAGCCGGGAAAGGAAAGGACAATCCAACGCTCCCCGATAACTTTACCACGAACCACTAGAAATCCCTTTTATTTATTTGCCTAAATGTAATAATAACCGTGATATCAATGAGAAATTTTATAGTTTTATCAATCTGTAAAGTTTATTTGTTATACAGGGTGTTCCGTATCTCGACGTCAATCCGAAATCGGGTCATAATAGTTATCAGAAAAATATTTTTAAAAATCTAAGTCAAGTGTTTTAAAAATTATAAGCATTTAAAAAAAAAATCTACACCCTGTGACAGTCTTTTCACTCATGTTGCTACAAATCTTTATTATTCTTCTTTTTTTTACTTCCTTTATTTTAACTCGTGGCGTCTGTTTGATTGACGCAAAAACTTTGGATCGATTTTTAACCATTTTCCCGTGATCCAATCGAGCTGAAACTTTGCAAGCAGACTCGTGGCGACTATCAAAGATCTCTTTCAAATTTTCGTCAAGGAAATTAATAATTATAGTATAATTTTGGATTTTTCTAATTTTTAATGGTTTTAACGCATTTTATAGAAACAAATAAAAGTTCTGATCACTATCGATGTCTTTTTCTTTATTGGAGTGACATTTTTAGCAATTTAACCCTTCGTTTCTCAGGATTTATCTTTGTCTGCTTCCTCTCACAATAAGTGTTTAAAATCTTTCATTTTGACAATATTTTTATATAAAGGTATGTTCTGAGAACCCCGTTACTGATTTTTTCCTCAAAATAATTCTGAAGAATATTATTATATAGGTGTCCCGTATCCCGACGTCGAGCCGAAATCGGTCATAATAGTTATCAGAAAAATATTTTAAAAAATCTAAGTCAGTGTTTTAAAAATTATAAGCATTTAAAAAAATCAAATAATCTACACCATGTGGCGGTCTTTTCACTCCTGTTGCTACCAATCATTATTTTTCTTCATTTTTTTATTATTATATAATCTTGAATAATGGTTCTGTAAACTTTTGTCCAAAATCCAGCTTAGAAGAAAATGTCACTTTTTGACCAAACCAAGTATTCAAAATCAATACTTTGCCCAGTTTTAACTGACTGTTTTTTTTTTTAATATTTTTCTGATAACTATTATGACAATTATTATCACCCGATTTCGGTTTGACTTCGAAATACAGAACCCCAGCATATACATTAAAAAGAATATTGCTTAACATTCCACTTTAAAATGTGGAGATAATATTATCAGCTGTATCTAAATAAATGAAAGGCTTTCAGATTTGAAATATATATATTTCAAAAATTTTATAATATATGGATGTTCTTACGATGGAGTTGGCGAACGTTGCATTGCGTAATGCGATCAATTAAGCCAGTTCATACGGGTCGTAAGCCCTGGGTCATCCTACAAAAAGGGTCTCTACATTTTTCACATATAAATATTTTAACATATATTATAGATATCTCACAGAGACGAAACTGTATTTCATATGGGAAAGTAGGTATAGAAGTCATTTGGGTGTACATAGGACTTATGACCTATCTTATGGTTGGCTTAAGCGATCACTTTACACAATGTAACATTCGCCATTTCCACCCATGATAGAATATACCATGCTTATTCATTTATTTATTCTATAATATATGTTAATTGATTAATAATGTCTCTGTGACATAAATCCAGCACTGTTCTGAAAGATTTGAACAAACTCAAAATATTCTGAATTATAAGTATTTTCGTCTCTCTGAGACTTAAAATTTATCTTAATTAATCTTTCATTTTGTTTTATTTTAAATGTCCTTCATCTTCAAATGATTTTAAAATGGATTGTCCTCCCTTTTTTTATTTGCACAACCCCACCCGCAAATACCAGACATAACGGTATTATTTCCCAGACTCAAGCCCAATAAGGACAAACTTTCATGATTAATTTTCCAAGTCATCACATTAGTCCGCTTCCGGAACCCGTACATTTATAAAAGTTAGAACAATTCATTAATTTAATTAGTTTGGCGCTTATGGTAAATGATAATACGTAGGTACTAAATAATAATAAAAGTTACTAAATAGATTTTATTTATTTATTTATTTATTTATTTATTTATTTAAAAATCCTTGTTTACAAATAAGATACTTAATACTAATTTAACAATAAAACATAAGATAAAACATAAGATAATTTACACATTTTTTTGTTTTGTTTAATTTGTGGATTATGCCACTCTACTAGGCTACGCCTGTCCCAGAGTGGCGTTATAGCACACAATTATAATATTTTTTCGAGTTCGTCAGTAGTATTTATTTTCATAAGGTAGTTATTATGTATCTATAGAGTATCAAGTGGAATGTTAGTGAAAGTTGAGTTAGTCATAAGTCCAAGTGTAAATATGTGTAGAATAATTGTTTAATGTAAAAAGGGTTAAAGTTTTGTTTAAGATTATTTTTTTATTTTCCTTAATTAATTAATTAATTTATATAGGTATATATTTTTATTTAAAGACATTATTACGCAATTACAGTAAGTAAATTTTCAGTTGCTGTTCTACCTTTGGAGGTAAGCCAGTTGTTTGCTAAAGCTTTTATTTTATTAATTGAGTATATTCTGATTTCCGGGAAGTCTGTTTTAAATATGTTAAATATTTTAGGCCCTATGTATGAGTAATTTTTCTGTCCATGTGTTGTCTTAGTTTTTGGTATTTCGTCAAGGTTTCGTACTATTACTAAATATTAATTAATAATATTTTTATTTATTAGAATTGAAGCTTAACAATGCATGAAGATGTTTTACAAAGTAAAAGATTAATGCGTTTGAATAATATCTGCTCAATGCATCTATTAGTAGCTTACAATACTATCTATAAAATTACTTACTTAAAGGTTAATAAAACTCATGTTTGTGTGTGTGTGTGTGTGTATGTGTTTGTGTATATGTATGTGCGTGAATGTGCGTACATCTATTAGTTGCTTTGCTCCATACATGCAATGCTCCATACATCTATTAGTCGCTTACAATAATATCTATAAAATTACTTACTTAAGGGGGTATTCTAGTCTAGAGGTACGAATTTCGGGCGTTTTTTAGAGCTTTGTAAAAAAGAAACAAATTATATTTTTGGTACACATTTTTTTATGATTCGTTCATTTATATTTTAAGAATACATCAAAAATAAAAAAATAATAAGAAATAAAAAACTCAAAAACTTATCGGCTGGTAAAGTGGGGGGTCCAAAAAAAAGGGATGTCCTGGCAAACAAAAAGTTCTAACGGATTCTTAATAAGTAAAGATGTCGCTATCGCCCCTACCTCGGAGAAATAAAATAAATTAAAAATTAAAAAATGGCGCCATTTGAAAAAAAACACATTTTTTCGCGTTTATTTTAACAATTAAAAAAAAATTTTAACAGTAAAAATAAAAATTTCAACTTTAATCTGGTATAGAGTATAGAGGGATGTATAGAGAAGATTCACATAAAAAAATTTAATAAATCGGTTTAGTAGAACTTGAGATATCATGTCCGCCAGCTTGAAAAATGAAGTTTATAGAAAAACGCATTTAAAGTTTTCAGTAAAGTTTCAGTATACTGTACTTGCATATTTTTAATCGGCGATTCCTGCTTCATACAATGAACAAAATGTTCTTTCTCTGAAGTTCTTTCTTGTAGACGAGCAGCATTTGAAGCATCCGAAGCTCGGATTTAAGAGCGTTCGATCTGAACTTCGTCCCGTTTCCCAACGAACGCACGGGCTTCTGGACCAATCGTGATTCCCATAACGTTTAGTATTTTTAGAATGGGTATAGAATTTTCATTGAAAATACTAACAGCGAGAAAAATAGCAATTTCAATGGTCCGCGTTCCTGCAAATTGTGTTTCGGAGCAAAAGTATATTAAAGAATTCAACGATTTTTATATTTTGACGTATAACGAAAATGTTATATTTTGCAGATCATTTTGTAGATCACAGAATTAATAATGAAAGTGATGTAAAAATAGATAAAAATTCTAAAATGCAATAGCCGTAATTTTTTTCTATTATAAGTTCTTCGTCACCCGAGCTTTTCAATTTTTCTGCGGATGCACTAGTGATACTTTTTTCTTCTTCTACAGTATGTTGATAACCTCTAAATTGTCTTTTCGTCTTTCTATATGCACGCTTAGCACCATATGTATTTTGAACTTTTTTATCTAACTACTATAATATTCTCTCATAATATTTGTAAAATATTCGCAGAGAACGCACGTCAACGATGTTTAAAGATTGACTCGATACTAACCTGAACTAAATAGTAGAACGAAAAGATTTTTAAAAAATACGTAAATTGACCGTCAGTTAAATATACATTATTTAGGTATAGTATATAAGAAAGGTTTTATGAGGTAATCCATCCGCAGGTGGTCGGCAACGTCGCCCACTCTATTGTTCGATTTGTTCCGGTTACTTGCCGCGCCATCGAAATCGCTGTATCTCGGTAAATAATTGGAATTTTGAAAAATTTCTTTGAGGACATAATTCTGAATGTCTAAACTTTTGATTTATTATAATTTCTAGACTAGAATACCCCCTTAAAGGTTAATAAAACTCATGTTTGTGTGTGTGTGTGTTTTTTGTGTATATGTATGTGCGTGAATGTGCGTACATCTATTAGTTGCTTTGCTCCATACATGCAATGCTCCATACATCTATTAGTCGCTTACAATAATATCTATAAAATTACTTACTTAAAGGTTAATAAAACTCATGTTTGTGTGTGTGTGTGTGTGTGTGTGTTTTTGTGTATATGTATATGCGTGAATGTGCGTTGTACGTTGGGTAAGCCTATGAAATCATTATTGTAAGTTTTTGCTTAAGAATGTACTCTGTGTCTGCGAATAAGTCTATGCCAAGGAAATTCTCGTATTGCAAGAATAAGTTTATGATTCTACTGATAACTGGTTTTTATAGTTTTTGGTAGGTAATTTTCATTACTCTAGTAGACTCCTTCAAGCTCGTGCAGTGAGAACATGACTTTTACATAAATATATATTTTGGAAAAAATGGAAATCAAATACATATTTGACTTAAATCAACTATCCTAATTTCGAATATCCGTTTGTATGTCCGCAACTCGCTAAAATTACAGCAACAACACTGATGATGACTCGCCGCTAATGAGGCCCGGGTGCCCGAGTACGACACATCAATCAGCGCGCGGCCCGGCTTAAACCCAAGGGTCGTTGGTAATCATTATTACGTCCCGTGATTTTTCACGGGTTTAAAACGGCTAACGATTTTTTTTTAAATATGTGGGTTACATAAAAATTCTTCAAAGTTCTCACTGCACGCCCCTAGTCCCCCCTTATTTTTGAATAATAACTATACATATAATATACTTAGACAAAATAGACGGGAAATATTTATTTACGTACGAGTAAAATTTCAATGACGAATTTCAAGACATCTGAGAAATTTCAATGTTTCTATCCTTGTAGGGGAAATATTGAGTATAATTTTGGGCACTGTAGAAAAAAATAATGGATGTGTGAGAAGCAAACTCATTTCTACCAACTTTTAAAATAATATGAGTACTTATCAAAATTTCTTTAACAGTGTCCGTAACTAATATAAAAACGTTTCTCACTAACGCTAGCGAGACGCTACGCTACGCTAGACGGCGCTGTTTTCATAGCCTTAACTCGCGGCCGTTAACGGCATTAACGAAACTAACGCTACCAGATGGCACCATTGATACGCCAACACAAACATACTGCTTATAATTTCTCAATAATTTTATTTTCTTTTGGGAATAAAATTTTAAATGGCTTTTTGTGAAAAACTGAAGCAAATTAGGTACAACTAGCCCCACACCCGCGAAAAATCACGGAACATGAAATGGTTCGCCTCTTTACTAAGCCGTAGTATACATATAGTATATTTTTGACGGTCCACGGAGAGGCGGGCGCAATGTCGCTAGGGTGCCCCGCGCTGTCATTTGCACGTCCGAGGTTCACACCCTACTTCCAGCGGTACAAATTCATTTTTTAGCCGTGAATTTCGTCACAGGAAGTTACGGACAGACAACGAAATTATTATGTTTGTTATCAGCAACAGGTCATTTGTTTTAACAGAAACGGCGAATCCATCCATATTTGTTTGCATTTTAGATTGCTTTCGCAATATTTTTTTTATTTTTGTAAAAATTACTTTTTGGCATTTTGTATCACAACTGAGACACTAAAACAACTAATTGATCTAAAGCCGAAATTCAAATATAAAAATTCCTTCATTTTTGACATTCATCGCGTCAAAATTGACGAAGTGTACAATGTTATATAATATGGTCGAGGCGTGATTGTATGATAATGGTAACCAATTAAAATAGATCTGAGTGTGGAAGGAGGGATGGAGAGGGGAGCGGTGATTGCAACTTTACTGCATATTGTGTGCTTGGCAATATGCAGTAACATATTATGATTTCCATAACACCGCCGATACGAAGTCAACACCGGTTAACCTTTACCATACGTGGTATAGAAAATACTCGTACGTATTCGTGCCATGAGAAATTTAAGCATTCTACACGAGAATAAAATGACGGCTTCGCCATGGTGAATGTCATGCATTTGTTTAAATATAGATGGGGGGGCGTACAGCGAGAGCATTGAAGCATGACATTTACGTAAGAATATATTGTAACCAAATTAATTGCGCGTCAGAATATATTGAAGAAAATACTCAACACCCTAAAATGCATGACATAATAAATTTGCTCCATGCCATGTTTCGAATTAGAAATTTGCCATCTGTCTTTGCCTGTTCCTGATTTCGAAGTGTTTTGCAATTTCGAAGAAAAGAAAATCGAAGATCCCTGAGGAAACTCGGACATCAATCTATCTAAAAACACACTTCTCCGCAACACAAAGTTTAAAAAAAAAGTTGATTCTTTTTTCATGGAAAAAAAGTGACGTAAAGTCGACAAATACGCTCATTTTGGATTTAAAGCCAAACTTCAAACAACTCTCCTACAAAATTATTTCTTCGTAAATGTCTCAATTTACATAGGGTACGTCAAAATGTCAAACAAAAATTCAAAAATATAATACTTTAAAAAATCTGCCACCACCGTAATCCCGCTATTTAAACTCGGATTATAAATTACGGTTCCTAGAAAAATGCGGGATCCCTTTTATATTTACAACAATGGAGAAGTTTCCTGTTTTTTTTTTTTCAATGAAAGGAAATTTTTTCAAAAGAAAATTCAAATTTGAACAATTTTAGTAAAATTGAACAAAAATCTGAAAGTAAGATTTCAACAATTTTTACACTGATTTATTAACTTTGACCTTTGTTTTAATTCCATCAAGCTAAATACATAATATCTATATCAATATTGTGAGACTTCTCCAGTCTTTATATGTATTCAGAAATTTACATATTCGGAATTAATTCTTTATTTACATACTTTTACATGATCACGCTACATTGATACCGCAAGGCCAGAGTTTTAAATATGTAAAGCCTCATTAAAAATAAAAATAAATTAAAATAAAATCCCGTTTCTCGGGATCCTAGAAAAGGAAGCAAGAAAGCACCCAAGAAGAAAATCTAGCCGTGACACCGTTTTCCGGCACCAACCATATTTCAAATGAAATTGTTGAGGGTAGGCAGGGAAGATAGAATACCACACTCTTCTGTCCTGACACACCACCTCATTCACTTTCATACATCCTCTTACACACATTCTTCGAACCTAGTACAATACATAAATATGGTAAACGATGGCGTTGAATATACATACTTTCGAGAAATAAAAATAAATCGTTTGTTTTATGTTCATGGTATATTTATTATATTATATAAAATAAATAATGTATTTTACAACCGCCGTATTCCTAAAACGATTTACTAATTAACATACACAAAATTGCAATAATTTGTTGAAAATTTACTTATATTCAACAACTGTTGGTTCTAAACAAATATCGGTTTAGCATTGGAGCAACTTCATGAAAAAAATCAGGTATATTTGTGACTTCTTGCTAAAATTATTTTTATTTTAATCATGGAGAGATTGTAGTATGTAGCCAGGAGCAAATTCTATCTGTAGCCAGGAGCAAATTTGATCGTGAGGAGCTTGTAGTACGTAGCCAGGAGCGAATTTGAGTAATTAATATAAAAGTACGGAAAAACTGAATCTAAAATAATGTAGAAGAACTTTTATAACCAGCTAATAATTGACAAAATTAACTGTTGTTAGGATATGATTTTAATAAACGTCTATTTTATACTATATGACTTAGATTTTCTTAAATTGGGTTATCTAAATAAATTAAACGGTAGTAATCTGCAAAATTCAGCTCGAGTTCTGTTATCATCACCACCAGGCAGACTGGAAATTATCTACCAAGCATAGTTGTATCCGAGGGCGTTGCTGTAAGTTGCGTGGGCCACTGCGGGCGCAGCAGAGTAGGCGACTCCCAAAAGACCCGGCGCTGCCACAACTGCCTTTTGCACTACGGGTGCTGCGAATCCGTGAGCATAGGCGGGTGCGGCATAGGCGGGTGCGGCATAGGCGGGTGCGGCATAGGCGGGTGCGGCATAGGCGGGTGCGGCATAGGCATGTGCAGCGTAGGCGGGTGCGGCATAGGCGATTCCAGCTCCAGGGTTGCTCACTCTAATGTCGGACTTTCTGACGCTGGAGAAGGGGGTGTCGATGCTCTTGGAGTAGGTAGATACCTGTCCAAGGTTTCCGAAGCTCCGCAAGATGTTTGACTGCTGGGAGGTGATGGTCGGAGCCCCGTAGTATTGTGCGCTAGCACAAACTACGAAAGCGAGAACCAAGACGAACTGTGGAAAAAATATTGTACTCGAATATTGCATACTTTAGAAATAATGTTTCTACTTTTGGACTCGGCTTAATTTAACACGTTGCAATTGCTAAAATTAGCAGCCGTTGACAATAAAAAATATCCTCAAGAAGAAAAAAATACTAGAAATTAATAAAAAAATATATAACAGATAATGGTAATAACTATGTCGAACATTTTAAACGAAGTTACACGCTTGAATATTACATGAGATAAGACTTTTTTTTATTCATAAAAATACAGATTCAAAATCTTGATCCAGTTATTTTTATATCAAAATAATAATAAAAAAATTGAATTATGTATTATGCAGGTTGTTTTTTAGGGTACAGAAATTTAAAATGAAATAAAACACATAAAAATTATGGTATTGACTTTATTGGAAAGATAATTTTAATTTAGTGTTCAAATATGATTACGATACCACAATTTTCGAAATAAATTTGCACAATTTACAAGCTTTCTGGCCTAAGTCTATTCATGGTGAAATGGCAAACGGTCAGTTATCAAATTTTCTGTCGCTGGAAAAAGTTCTGCCAATTCGTAAAGCAAACCTCTAAAACAAACACGCAATATTTAAACACTAATGGAATTAATTCTTTCCAATAAAACCAATACTATGGCCATCAACAGGATTTACATGTTTTATTTCATTAAAAGTGCTCTGCCTCTAAAAAACTTACCTTATAAATAAAAGAAAACCATAATTATAAAAATAATGGAATGAGAGTAGAATTGTTTTACTGAATACACCAATTAATTTTTACTTTTTACTTGACACCTTTAATTTTTTTCAAAACTGATTATATACAGGGTTATTTGGAAAACATTAATAACCTCGCAGGACTATATTCCTGCCTTGATTATGAGTCAAAAATGTTGAAGCTACCGTGACCTAATATCAATAGTTATGAAGATATGCGACATCAAAGTTTGCATATTTTTTTCAATATTTCTGACTTTTTTTTTTTAAACATTGGACTATAATTACAGTAACTTATATCAATTAAGAAAAAATCTTTTTTTTTCAATACAAGTTAAATAAAATGATAAAAACCCTGAAAATTTTCCAACTGGAATGTTTTCCAATTGGAATTCGAAAGTTTTTATTATTTTATTTGACTTGTATTAAAGGAAATGAATTTTTCATATTCGATATAAGTTACTGTAATGATATTCCAACGTTTTACAAAAAATGAGTCTGAAAAAAATGCAAACTTTGATATCGCATATCCCCATAACTATTGATATTAGGTCATAATAGCTTGAACATTTTCGACTCATAATCAAGGCAGGAATATAGTCCTGCAAGGTTATTAATGTTTTCCAAATAACTCTGTATAATCTAGGAGCAATGTATGAAGTTTCTTGTAAAACAGTCTTTTGACTGAGGCGTATAGAAGATAAGAAGAGAGAAGAAGAAGAAAACCCTTCACTTTACAAGAGCACACATGCATTTGACAAATTCATACATATTTAAGGATTATATTACCTAAATAGTGAGATATAGTTTACTATATCGGTTTATATTTTATTTTTACATTTAAAAAAATCAAAAAATGAAGAAAAATAAATAACAACATAATATAATTACCCTTATTGCCATGTTGTTCGAGTAGTATTCAGCAGCACAGTGCCTTCTTACAATGCATTTCGTAAACCTTTATATAGGGCTGACCGACGCCCTAACAAACTGTAATAATTTCTCAGGTAGGCTTTGCTCACGCTAGCCCCAGGGTGAACACTTGACACATAACCTGGGGGTAAATAGTACATATTACTTTATTAAAACACAACTGCGTGTTTGATTAAACATGGACCTGATAACAATTTAAACTTGTAAATACCAACGATTATATTTCTATAACCAGTGTTGCATTTCCATTGTACAAGTTTTCTTATCTCAAATAACAGTTAACACGCGTCGGGCTCCTTTCTCGTTTGTATGGTTTTTTTTTTTAATTTGAATTTTTGAATTTGAAAAAACCGTTAAAATTTCGAATAATCAAAAATTATACTACAATTAAATTTGTTGGGTCATTTTTATCGTCGCCACGAGTCTGCCTGCAAAGTTTCGGCTCGATTTGATCACGGGAAAAGGGGTAAAAATCGATCCAAAGTTTTTTCGGCAAACAAGCAGAGAAGCAGAGGCTACGAGTTAAAAGAAAGGGAGTAAAAATGATATTACTATAAGAACTACAATCAATAATATACATGTCTCATCACCAACAGCGACACATGTATTGGTTTACGGGAATAAAATAAAATTTTTGACCACAGGGGGCGGTAGTAAAAATTCAACTCACCCACGAAACAAGGTGTGTAAGTTAAAAATAAATACAACTTCTAAAAAAAATTATAGATGTAGCTGTCTACCGTGGGTGGAATTTCTAAACGTTAAATATGTAAGCCAGCCGTACGATAGGTCGTGAGCCCTACGAACATGCAAAAAGACTTCCATACCTTATTCCCCATACAAAATATAGCTTCGTATTGGAGTCACTTTTATTTATGCCTACTCCGCATGGAATAAGATATTACAAATATAATAATAATCAAAAATAATAATTTCGTTGCCTGCCCGTCCGTCTGTCTGTCCGTCCGTAACTGTCCGTCGAATTCATGGGTAAAAAATACCAAATTAAACGGCCAGCAATAACGGCCGCATAACGCATGTTGCTAACGCCGCCTCTCCGTGTACCGACAAAAAGAGACTATAAGTGTAACTAGGGCTTAGCAAAGACGCGAACCATTTAATGTTACGCCCAGCATGATTGACAGGGTTTAAAATATTATTTTATATATATATTTTATATATATATAAAATATAAAATATATAAAATAAAAAAAAACACTATTAACTGCCGGCAAGGAAAATATAAAAAAAATGTTCACATGTTTTGATAAAAATCGTTATTACTATTTCATGGGTGTCGGCTGTAAATAAGTAAATATTTATTATTTAGGAAGCGGCATGTAAAAGTACCGTCATTTTTGACGGGTTACAGCTTGTTTATAAGAATTAAATACTGACATTTTTTAATACTTTGCGCTTTTTATACCTGCAGCTAATCATTCTCGGACATGTTTAATGTTTTCCTAAAGACTTAGAGATGGAGACGAATTATAATTATAATTTAACTAAGGAAATCTATAATAATTATACATTTACATAACATAACATACATTTATTTTACGCACAAATTAAATAATTTAGGTAACATCAACATTTTTATTATTGATTTATTTTAAATCTAACGCTTTTTAAGTCTCGACTAAAAAAGACCTTTATTTAAACACTAGAAATAATTTCACTTTTAAAGGGGCATAATTTGTTGCGTTCATCATTAATAGAATATGACAATATTAAAAAGAATTAATCCTTTATTTATTTAAAAACACATTATTTTCTCAGTTCTGAGATTTATTCAGTTTTGTTAATCATTTTCAAAGTAGAATATACCTGGTGTGATAAGGAATTAAAGCGAGCTGTCGAAACCAAACGAAATAAATGATAACGTCAAGTTTCTTACTAATTACTAGGGATGGGTCGTCGACGTATTTACCGTCGACGAAACGAGACCGTCCACGTCCATCCATCGACGAGACGATCAACTAGTTGAATTCAGCAACTAGTCGACGCGTCAACTTCGTTACGCGGACGTTCTATCTAAACATCGGGACGATGGTCAACTGTCTACGGTTCGACGCGACGCTTCTCGACGGCTCAACCGTTGGCTATTTTTATGACGTTAATTTTTAAAATTTAAAGAAGTTCGAAGGAATATAGTTTCGGGGAAAGTAAAACCGCTACTTGTGCTTATATGTAAAAAGAAATATTTTATTATTTATTTGTTTACGCACATTATAGGCTTTTACATATTGTTTTATATACTTCTTTCTATATATAATAAAGAAAAAAGTAGGTATACACAGCAATATCAGGTGTAAGCAGTAAAATATTAGTTCAATAAAAAATAAAATAATTAAACAGAATTGTTTTATTTTATACAGCGCAAAATTGGGAATTCACCGAAACGTCGCACGTGCACATCGCACAAATCAAGTAAAAAATAATAGATAATAGCTTATTAAGCCTATCTTACCCTACGCATGCATTCAAATTTCAAGTCTCTGTTATAGTTCGTGTACACAGATCTGCACTCTATGGTCGTGTACTTTAGAGTTGAAATGAAATTACCCGTCGAGCCGTCTATGACGTCTATGGCGTCTACAAGTCGACAGCGAGAGATGAGAGAAAAATAAACGGAGACGTTTTGTCTTGCTCTCGCTCGTTGCTTTGCACGAAGTTGAATCTCGAATCGTCCACCGTCTACGAATTCAACTAGTCCATGCGATAAACGTAAACCGTCGACGCGTCGACGCAACGTCAACGGTTGATTTCAACTAGTCCGTCCATTCAACGCCCATCCCTACTAGTGATGGATGATCCGCCATGTTGAATTGGAGATTTTCTTTTCCGGCAAAACGTATCGTCCGCATTGTGCCGAATTATTTCACGCTCACAAAAAGTTTTCAATATATTTTATGTCGTATAGTGAAACCTTCCGTCGGGTAAAGCAACGGAAAAATATTTCATTAAAAAGTCCGACATTTTCGACGCATTCCTTTGGTGCACGGAGCATATTCGGCCCGATTCTGAAAATAACAATGTCTGGATCTTTAAGATCTTTATCCCAACACTTAATAGACGATAATAAAAATTAAAAATGTCCAGAGCGGATTTTGTATTCTACGGCTTAAATACACTGTATTAAAAGATGATATAAGAAAGATTGTTTCTTACAAACGTATTAATTTCTTCATCCACAGCGTCTAGATGAAATTAATATCATGGCTAAACTTGTCATGACCGCGTTCGGCGTTACCGCGTATTCAAATCTTCCCATCTTGACATTTTTTGACAGATCTTAATCCCAATACTTAATAGATGATAATAAAAATTAAAAATAAACGAGACATAGCTTTAGGTCGGTGTTTGTTTCTGTAAGTTTCTACATGAGATAGATATAGAGGGAGGGAGAAAGATGTAAATTGTTATCTGTCAAATGTCAGATTTGAATACGCGGTAATGCCGAACGCGGTCATGACAAGTTTAGCCATGATATTTCATCTGGACGCTGTGGATGAAGAAATTAATACGTTTGTAAGAAACAATCTTTCTTATATCATCTTTTAATACAGTGTATTTGAGCCGTAGAATTCCAAAATCCGCTCTGGACATTTTTAATTTTTATTATCGTCTATTAAGTGTTGGGATAAAGATCTTAAAGATCCAGACATATTTATTTTTAGAATACGGATGATATATCCCATCTTTTATTATTTTTTTTTTCTCTATCATAAAATGCATAATATGTTGTTAATGTTGTAGGTTTTATGCAGTGAGGGTTTGAAATTTGGCATT
Organism: Agrypnia vestita; assembly: GCA_016648135.1. Lineage (NCBI taxonomy): Eukaryota > Metazoa > Arthropoda > Insecta > Trichoptera > Phryganeidae > Agrypnia > Agrypnia vestita. Next base: position 13,314 of record JADDOH010003643.1, on the reverse strand, counting down.
TTTCATGACATTGAGAATCCGTACCCCTTCGTTCAGATAAAGATTTTGTATCTATGCAATGTTTATAAACAATACATTGTATTAGCGGCTGTATTCAGTCTGACTGAGTTTTTAAACGATAACATAGTGCCCCAACCTCAGATTGTAATTTCTTTCGAACAATCTATGTGATAATAATATATGTATGTATAAATGTCACTCATCCAGGGGCGCGCCTTACACAAAGACAAGAACCTAAATGCGCCGTTAAGCTAAAATTTAGTTTTATAAAAGTAACCCATAAAAACCAAGTTTTTATTATACTCCCTTTCTTTGTAAAATAAAACAACAATTAAAGACGAATTAAAACATATAACATAACACTAAACTTACAGTAATTTAATCTATTTCTAAAATGTCAGATGTTTTTAGCTTTGATAAGACACTTCATGCTTTGAAGATTAAATTCTAAAAACATTTGTCAATCAATTTAGATTTTCGACATTCGTAGTGAAGTACCTTTTATGCATACCACGGAGTAATTCAAATTTAGAAAATATTCCGCGACGTTATCGGACCGCCGTAATCAAACTTTTCTAATGATTCCAATTTGAAAAAATCAATAAAATTTCTAAAAATCCGAAATTATACTATAATTATTAATTTTTTTAACGAAAATTTGATAGATCTTCTTGATTGTCGCCATGAGTCTACTTGCTAAGTTTCAGCTCGATTAGATTACGGGAAAAGGGTCAAAAATCGATCCAAAGTTTTTGTTGACGGCAAGCAAGCAGACGCCACGAGTTAATATAAAGGGAATAATAAAGATATTATAAATATTTAAAGCATTAACTTTGTGGCTAGACATCATAACAACTTCGTAAAAACCACTACCAGATTTAAGGTCTACCGGTTTCCCGTCTCTTCGTCAGGACCAACACTACTGTTCACAACAATTATGTTCACAACAACTTCGTCAGGACCAACACTACTGTTCACAACAATTATGTTCACAACAATTAACAACTTCGTCAGGACCAACACTACTGTTCACAACAATTATGTTCACAACACTATACACCACAACCATAGTATTGTTAAACTTTCACCAATATTTATCACATGCGTGTTTATCTTGTCAGAGACAAGCATGCACTAACTAGCCTACAGAACAATCAAGAATCTAACGGGAGATAGTGAGAGGGGAGAGAATAAGAGGGGGCGGGGTTAAATTCCCGTAGGCTAGTTAGTGCATGCTTGTCTCTGACAAGATTAATTAATGATAAATATTGGTGAAAGTTTCACAATACTATGGTTGTGGTGTACAGTATTGGAATATAGTAGTGTAGTGTTGGTCCTGACGAAGAGACGGGTACGTCTCGAAACCGGTAGACCTTAAATCTGGTAGTGGTTTTTACTAAGTTAACTAACATTCTGTTAAATAAAGATATTTAAAAAAAACATTTATAAAGTTATAAAGCCATCGTAAAGACCAGCTACGGTGTAAATATTAAAACCCTGTATTGGTCATCCATCAGAGCCAGGGAACCTTCCTTTTACAAAGTATTTTTTAAAAATACTCTGTTAAAATGTGCAAAGAGGGCGCACAACTATTATATTTTTATTCAAAAAGATTTTCGAATGAAACCCGCAGAAAAAGTTAAAGAACTTTTTTCTTCGGTTGACTTGAAATATGGAGAACCGATCGCCCCTTTGTTGCTTGTTGTATAATCAATGAATCTTTCATTTTTATGGACAAAATCAGAGTATTTTAACTGAGATCAAGGATCTCGGCAAAGCGTGAAAATTTTTGTTCTTTAATCATATAGTCAAAGTCTTTTATCGTCAGTGAACGCCCATAATATCTTATGCCTGACTTTTCTCCAGATGTTTACTATAGTGAGCTTGCAACGTGATGAATTATATCGAGTGAGTTGGGAGGTGTCTGGAAATTTGAGGCAAAACCTTGTGCAAACCCTGTTCATTTGCAGGGCGTTCATCAGGCCTGGCGTTGCCCTACATTCACCAGGCCCTTTCTTAGATATTATTGTATCATGTATTTTACTTGCGGACCTGATTCTATTGCGCGACTGCACGTGCTTGGGTGACATTAAATTACATTTTCAACGACTTCTAATAACCCTGTCGCTGTTAGAACGATATATCAGAACCATTTAGATTTACGATCATTAAAATTAACCTTCTAGCGCAACTGGTAAATGTTATGAATCCAATCTCCACGAATATTAAATTGTAATTTCACAAATGTTTAAACTTTTTTGAGTAGTATATAGGTACCTACTGTGATGACGCCTCAATGGGAGGGATGTCCGCCATTTATCCCGCGTGGCGGCGCTGGTGTAGTTGGGGGTCAACTCTTTTTGACAGCTCGTGCGTTTTATACAGACATATTAAGTTTTGCTTTGTTTTTATGGATTTAGGGATAATTAATTTCGAAAAATGGCTGTTAAATAACGTTTATTTGCATTTCTCATCCTTCCTAATTTAAGGGTTGGCGGAAGAAACATGCGTAAGCAGTGGTCATTAACTTTGAGAAAAATGATTATTTAGGTACCTAGGTACATCGTAACCGTTTTTAATGTTTTCAAATGAAAGAACTATGTTTTTTTATGTATTTTGAATATGTCATTATATTTAATACGATATTTAAAGTTGTAATTGTAATTTTATACCTAAAAAATATAAAATAAAGGAAACATTTCAAAAAAGACGCTTGTTAAGGGAGCCATATTAAAAAAAATGTTTTGCTCGTTATGAGAGGTTCCACTGTATAAATGTAATAAAATGTATTGTAGATATAAAGATATAGAAAAATAAAAGTGAAGTTATTTACACAATTATTTAATTTTTACCATTATCCATGTTAGAACGAAAATAACCGCACAAAATACACGAAAATGCTTCCCAAAGGGACTAAACTACTCGATAAATGACTAAGAATTCTATACGTTTTGGACAACCCAATAATCCTTTCTATGTGCATTCTACTTGAACAAATTTTCTTTGAGCATCGAGGCTACATCTTTAGGAGCTAGTATATCTTCTGAAATCTGAATCATATTACGCCTTAATTTGAAAATGGTCAGTAAAAATTCATTGTCAGGAGTTCAGGAGTCAAGATACGGACGCTCATTGCACATTGTGATGGATAATACACGAGATGATTTACTGTAGGCCCTAAGACATTATATACAAACCAGAAGTGCTTGTAGCTATCAAATCCTGTGTAAAATACAAACTACAGTTCGCAATTTGACAGCTCGCATGACCGCCAACTACACCAGCGCCATCTACTTTGAGCTTTCCAGATTACCTCCCATTATGTTGCAACTGCAGACTCGTGACAGACTAGAAATGTCTAAAGGCACCCGCACACTATCAGTATTATAGATCAATAAATAATATTGAAAGCATTTTATTGATCAATAATATTGGCCCACAGATGACTCGATACCATTGTTAATATTTCATGGCGTCATACTATGCTCTGCCGTGATGGTTAAATATTATCAAAGACAAATATTGTCAATCTTGGTCCATTTAAAACATGTTAAGGCTGGTCATCCGTTTTTCAAACTGTCAAAGTGTCGAATTGCGTCGATATATCATGCTATTTCAATACGAGAACACGACATGAACAAACCTCATATCAGATAAACATTGCACGAGCATAAATATATATATATATATATATATATATGTATTTATTTATTTGTTTACGCCCATTAGGCTTTTACATAAAGAGTATAAAATAAATTTCAAAAAGCACATACATTAAAAGTTTCAGGAATAGCACCAAATCATGAGTATAAAAATTAAAAATGTAGAGTAGGTAACGAGCAGCAATGCGTATAGGCTTTTACATAAAAAAATATATCATAAAATTAAAAAGAACATACATTAAACAATATAAATTACAAGTAGCAAATTATTAAAAGTACCAGGAATAGCACCAAAAAATGAGTACAAAAATTTAAAATATAAAGTACAAAGCGGCAATGTGTACGAAAAATATATATATATATATACTATTACTATATCTATATAATATATAAGACATATAGATATATATATATAACTATATGCTATATATAGAATATATATATATATATATATATATTTACATATATTTTTACGTATTCTAAGACAGAAAGGCTGCGAGGAAACGAGACAACCGTATGGAGTGCCGACGCTTAAAATATAAGGAACCGCCCGAGAGTCCGACAGCTGCTCGTGCCGCGTACTTATTATCCGAATTCTGGATGTTTTAAGTCTATAATTATAAAAAAGCGTATTTATATTTCTCCAATAATTTATGTACTACAAAAAAAACAACAATTTTTATTACATCACTGTTTTTTAATTTAAAAATTATCGTCGATGTATATATAATTAAGCCTATGTGCCGTTTTAGTACATTCTGAAATAAATGAATGAAACTGTTTTAAATAATAATTGCACAGACTAGATTTATAAAAAATATTTTAAATAATTACTAGGCAGACTTGCCATGGAACGGCAATGTCTCTATTATTTATATGAAAAATTGAGAATTTGATTAATTCATTTGAGAATGTATTAAACGGCACATAGACTTAATTGTATATACAGCGACGTTATGTCGCATAAGCACATTTAGGTATTATTTTGACTTCCGGCTCGTGACTTTGACCAAATTCAAATAATTTTTGATGTAAAAATTAAAAAAAAACCTACTACAATAATATGTAGCCACAACTCGCGAGCATTTTGTGACACCGCGTTTTCTAATTTTTCGGTTCTCCACAATTTTTGTGGAATGTTTAATATTAAAACACGCGACAAAGTAAATATTCAATATTCAAATTCATTTCATTCATTTTTTTCTTCGCACGAATTTAAAACGAAATATGATGCACATATTTATATTAAACATTAAACTGAATTTAGAAATAAAATTGCGTTTTCATAGTCATTTCTTGCATCAAAACATCGATCTATAAATTTTATTAATTTGAATGATGGAAATTGGTATATATTTACACTCATGTCTCTTTTCTATGGTACAAACTAGGGATGGGTCGTCGACGTATTTACCGTCGACGAAACGAGACCGTCCACGTCCATCCATCGACGAGACGATCAACTAGTTGAATTCGTCAACTAGTTGACGCGTCAACTTCGTTACGCGGACGTCGCGGACGTTTATCTAAACATCGGGACGATAGTCAACTGTCTACGGTTTGACGCGACGCTGCTCGACGGCACAACCGTTGGTTATTTTTATTACGTTAATTTTTAAAATTTAAAGAAGTTCGAAGGAATATAGTTTCGGGGAAAGTAAAACCGCTACTTGTGCTTATATGTAAAAAGAAATATTTTATTATTTATTTGTTTACGCACATTATAGGCTTTTACATATTGTTTTATATACTTCTTTCTATATATAATAAAGAAAGAAGTAGGTATACACAACAATATCAGATGTAAGCAGTAAAATATAAATATAAACTACATATATAAGCAGTGAAAGTATCGGGTATAAGCATTAAAATATGAGTATAAAAATTAAAAATATAAAGTACAAAGCAATGTGTGTATAAAAAATATATTAGATACACATTATTACATGTGTACAGGGTTATTTGGAAAACAATAATAACCTAGCAGGACTATATTCCTGCCTTGATTATGAGTATTATTTTTTGTAAAACGTTGGACTAGCACTACACTAACTCAAATCGATTACGAAAAATTCATTCGTTTCAATACAAGTTAAATAAAATGATAAAAACCTTTACATTTATTTATTATCTATAAATTTATAAATAAATACATAATTTAAAAATACTTTACATTTGAGATGTTATCTAGAAATTTATTGAAGAATACATCTTTCAAAGTCAGACTTTCACTTTGTGGTGACATTATTAATAAATAAATATATCTGTATTATTTGTCAACTTTAGTTTAAGGCTCAATTTGAGAAAAGGAACATTGTTCCCGAAACGTGTAAAAAACCAATAAAAAGTGGTGTAAACAAAATTATAATAGATTTATATTTTTATCTATAAAGTTGAAAATAGGGAATTTATAATAAAAATTAATTAAACCTAAATTCAAGATTATATTACATATACAATAATTAATGTTGGACTCCTGAATAAGGACCATAGTAAGGTATAGAAAATTTTATTCCCTACAAGTTTGTTTATCATTTATATGCTAAAGTTGAAAAGTAAGGAAATAACACAATAATTAAATTTTAGCATCCCTTTTCAGGTAAATATATAAGAAGTCGAGATCGATCGAATAAAATATTGATTTTAGAAAAATATCTAGCCGGCCTATTAATTAATAATAGTTCAATAAAAAATAAAATAATTAAACAGAATTGTTTTATTTTATACGGCGTAAAATTGGGAATTCACCGAATCGTCGCACGTGACATCACAAAAAATCAAGTAAAAAAATAATAGATAATAGCTTATTAAGCCTATCTCGCGCTACGCATGTATTCAAATTTCAAATCTCTAGTCTTAGTTCGTGTACACAGATCTGCACTCTATGGTAGTGTACTTTAGAGTTGAAATGAAATTACCCGTCGAGCCGTCTATGACGTCTATGGCATCTACAAATCGACAGCGAGAGATGAGAGAGAAATAAACGGAGACGTTTTGTCTTGCTCTCGCTCGTTGCTTTGCATTGCGTTAATCTCGAATCGTCCACCGACCACGGCGTCCGCTGTCCACCGTCTACGAATTCAACTAGTCCATGCGATAAACGTAAACGGTCGACGCGTCGATGCAACGTCAACGGTTGATTTCAACTAGTCCGTCCATTCAACGCCCATCCCTAGTACAAACCTTAGAGTACCTAGTACACAATCTAGTACAAACCACGACGTTGTCAAACGTCAGATAAGTAAAAAACGTTATTGTAAGAGTGAAACTCAACTGCTTTAGGCATTATTACATATTAAATAAATAAAAATTAAGTAATATTTGCATACAATATACGTTTTATAGTGGCTGTAGGTATATTGACAGAATAAAACATCGACAGAAACACGCCCGCCGCTCACCGTGGCACCGGTCATAGAAAAGACACAATATAGCACCGGTCAACTGACAACATTTCTATCCGTATTTTGGAGCATAATCATACTGTGGTTTTTTTTTAGATGATAATTAACTTGTTTTTAATTTAAAAAAAAAACTAACTTTTAAATAGTGGGTGAGGATTAATTCTTAAGTAGAATATATCGTTTTATATAAATAAAATGCGTTTGAAAATCATCAAAAAACGTAAAAATTTCTTATAAATTTAAAAATCTATAGCTTTATTAATATTAAATATTTCTTAAATATTTTAGTGCGGATTCTAGATAATTAAGTAAACTTTATACGCGTAAAAAAACATTATACTTACACATAGATATTCATTGAAACTTTGTTTTTCCTAGAACACTAAAAATGATTATTTTGGCCGCAGCCTGTCGATTAATGCTTATATTTTCATAATTATTGTAAAAAATGCAAAATGTAAAAAAAATTCAAAAAAAAACAAAAAATGTTTTTTTACTCTTATATAAGAACAAAGGTTCTATCTAAGTTATTGCCCTATAAAAATTGCAGTCTATCATAAATATACATTCTGATATAAATAAATAATAAAAACCCACATTTTCGTAAAAAAAAAAAAAAAAAAACGGCGAAATATGCAGTTGCAGTGAATGTGCCGCCTTAATAGAGATTTTACAATGTTTTATTAAAGTAATTTTAAGTTAAATTAACATTTTTATTATAAATGAACTAATAAAGCAGTGACATTATATATTTATATTTGATAGAATCTATATTAAGTACAAGGTCTTGGGACCTCTCCAATAATTCAAATATAAAACCTATACAAAATCTTCAAACTGCTATTGTAAAATGACTCGTAAACCCACAGGTTTTTGAACATGTTGATATTGTTTAGAAACTTTAAAAAAAATATGCATTTTGATACAACAAAAGCTTTTCTATACTTGGATAAAATTTCAGATGAACAAAAAGTGGAGATGCGACTAGCGCCATCTTTTAGAATTAGTTGAAACTATCTTCAAAAATTTGTATATTATTCGATTCCGCTTGGAATTTTTAAACAAATAGTTTGATATAAAAGCACAATACTTATTATATCCCTGCTAACATTTAGATATTTAGAACTTATTTGAACTAGAATATCGATACAAATACATACTTATTTTGTTTAGGTTAACCATTCAAGTCGATTAACTTATTGTTTACATTAGTCCCTAGAATAGGTTGGAAGATTTCATATGAAGACAAAGAGGTGAATCTTTAACATTTAGCCTGTCTAGCCCTTTAGACCAATGAACTCAGTAAATTGTTTATATTAACATCATAAAAATCCCTTCGAAACAAAGAGTGTTTATATTAATTTGGGAACAAAGGTAATAAGGTATAAATAGTACGAAGGAGTCTAAGATGCATCACTGTGTTTCGGATTTCTGTTATGTAAAGTTCTTCTCAAATAAATTTGTTAATTCTCCTCTAGAAGTATTCAACTGATGTAAAACCCTCTTAAATGCTGATACACCTGTGTGGGAAATTTAATTTGCTAAATAAATAAATTTCCTGCACAGGTATATCAGTATTTAAGAGGGTTTTACTTCAGTTAAACAATTCTACAGGAAAATTAATACATTTATTTCAGAAGAACTTTACTGACACGAAATTTGTTGTATTGTATGTAGTACTAGCTGTGCCTGCGCGGCTTCGCACGCATAGACTTTTACTACACTGTTTGGATCGTCATAGAACTTTCGCGAACCCAGAACTTTCAAGAAGTTTATCGAATGTACAGGAACCTTCTAGACACGCCGACACATTCCGCCACTCAGTTTAGAAGCTTATAGAACTTTCGGGAATTTTCTAGAACCTTCTCCTTCCATTACTTTCTAGAGCAGGTTTTTCCGAAATCTTCTAGACTCACCGACACAGTCGGCGCGCCTATTTTGAAACAATCTGAAGCATTTGCAGCCTTCCCATAAGAAAACAATGTGCTAGAAAGCACATTTTCTTCACCCACTCCCACCCACGCAAAGCCACCCCCACCAAACTCGCATATTTTCGATGTGACACCAAGGGCTATCCACCACTATAACCACCGGTGGGTGGTTGTGGAGAAAACTTGGCGGGTAGGGAAACACGGGTTTCTTTATATATATATATATGTTACAGTGAATCTGATTTTCTAGTGAGTCCATCATTTACTGGCATTTTAGAGAAAGTATATTCAAGGTCATTCTTATCATATTCAAAGAGTTTTTCACCAATAGAAATGAATACAATATTTTAACTTGCACTTACTAGTGAATTTATTGGTTTCCGAACTGTCAAAAATTAAATTTGACAAGTCTGAAATCCGTTTCCGTAAAAATCTATGCTTTTAAACGAACTTTTATTTATCCAAATTGAAACAACCGGGCCTTGAATAACAATTTAATAAGTCATTGCGTGAACAAGGTTCTTACTGCATTATTAATTTCTTCTGTGCAAATCAACATTATGTAGGTAACGGATATTATTAAAATAGTCATTTTGAAGTGTTGAAAGTTTCGTCTGCACCAATTCTTCATTATATGATTTTATAACAAGATTCTAATGGCACATGGACCTTGTTTTTCAAAATTTATTTTGCGTTTGGTGTCTCATTCTACACTAGTCTAGTCCAAAGTCATCACAAAGCGACAGTATTTCTAATTTTTATCCTTTGAGCGATAGCATATTCTCTATTCTGTGGCGATAGTTCTGTTTCTCGAACTGTCACACTTCTGGACTGGTCTTTGATATTCAATGATTAGTTTAGGTAGGTAACTAAAACGTAATATATTTTTAAAATTTTAATCGCGAACACTTACGAAATTCTGATCATCTTATAATTCAAAAGACAGTCGATTAAACTCATAAAAATGATACGGTGCGAGCAAGCTTCACGTCTGTCACCGACGTCGAGCCGAGTAAGTTTGCGAACTTAAAAACCGCGCACTTTATGTTGTACGTCTACCACCCGTGCTTTACACGTGCGCAAACAAGAAACGCAAACGACATTAGACACATTTTTGATAAAAAGATAGAAAATTGGAAATGCGGAAGAATCTGAATGAATTCAAACGTAAATGATGACTTAGAATCTCTTTGATTTTTGTATTTTTCGCATCGAGTGTTTGTTACTTGACGCACTTTTAAAGGTTCATTTAAAATTAATAACACCGGGTGTATGTTTATTTATGTTTCTATATTTGTAAGAAATAAACTTTTGTTGTATTGTTATAAAAAAAACATATTTAATAAACTTAATTGACAAAATACATATTCATTAATAAAAATTTTCCCTTAACCCCCCAATATTTACATGGTGACATAACCTCGTTTTGTTCCGGCAGTCGTCAGATATCATAAAAAACCCGAGTGCGCGATCTTTCAGCCGACACCTTACTTCGCGATTCGTATTCGTTTTGCGGTGCCGCTGTCTTATTTTAGGAGTTAAAACTTAGGAGTTAAAATAGGACCGCAAAATGAATAAAAATCGCCTAGTGTAGTGCCGCCTTTATACTTTCTACGCTTTAAGAATTACGTGTATAGTCCGTCCAACTTATCTGGAGAATAAAGGAGGGCGTCCCAATCGTTGTGGTACTGCCCATAATCTAAAAATTATCTCATTTGTAGGGAATTTTATGCAAATTCGTTTTTTCTTAAACAAGTTATTAAGCAGTATATGACACGATAAAAAACAAAAAATGTAAACTAACGTACAAATAAATTTATGAAAATATACATTCGTAAAAAACACAACGTCACAAAATGGCGTTTTTTCAAAATCAAAGTAAAAAACCACTTTCAGGAAAAAAAAAAAACAATAATAATTCTTTTAGGCTGGCGCCACATTACGCAGATCTTCCGCCGCGTTTTTTCCGTTGCGCCAAATCGGCAAAGCAAATAGATCGACCGATCATCCGCGTAGTGTGTTTAATAAGCGCATATTGTATGGAAAGAAATGTAGCGATGTTCCACGACAGAAGAGACGCGGCGGAAGATCCGCGCAGTGTGGCGCCGGTTTTATTCGGTGTCTCATACCTAATGATCATGACCACCATGTTTAACTCAGTTACATCTAAGGATATCAATCGGTTTAGGGCCGTTGTATCAACTTGGTTTATAGTAATCTTTCGTTCAAAGCATAGATATTTTGCATTTTCCACCGATCAAACAACTCGCTCTCGTAAAAATCTATGCTTTAAATGAACTATTGCTATAAAGTAAGTTGATGCAACCAGTCTTTAATGTGCATAAATAAAAAAGTTTATTTTTGAAAAATGATGTTTATACAAATGAACTCGTTAATGAATTATGTAATAAAAAGTATAAATAATAAAAATTCTATGTAAAAAATTATCGAATAAAATATGTTCTAAAACTTTTCTCATATTACGGCTTCTAATTCAATTTTTCCACTTATCCTTGTTCCTTTTTTCCGGGTGTAGATATTTTAATGCCCATTTCCACGGTCACTTTACCTTCTTTAACTATTTTGTAAATTGCCGATTCAGAAATACCTGAAGAAATTGTATAATAGTAAAATAAAAAACTAAGTATGGGAAAATCATTATAACTGCATGGCAGCACTAACCTGAAGTGGCGGCAATAAGTATATGAACAAAATCAAACGGTATATTTGGGGCTTTTAGACGTTGTTCTTCTTCAAAAAACGTGTGCATTTTCAAGATTATTTCCCGAACACCGCTTTTAATGGTTTTTGGCATGGTGACAATCTAAAATTTTCTTAAAAAACTATCGAAACAGTCGTGAACCCCTCTGTAAACAAAGTCTGTCAAAGGTCTGTCAGCTGTAGATAATCCAATATGGCGTCGTTAGTTCCAAATTTGGCCATTCTTCAGATAAGTTAGACGGACTATACAAATTGATGGTTTCACCGATATATTGTCTATGCTTTGAGTAATGTATTTTCACGGATTATGTGTAGTGAATCTGAGAATTCGTTGATTTAGATGTTTTCACTGCCCCCACTCTGCCCGACCGGGAAAAGTACACTTTTACTAGTGAAAGTATAGTCTCACTAAAAATGCAAATTCGCTGTAACATATATATATATTGATTATTACAAGGTCTTTCATTGACCTTTGGATATCAATATATATATTTATTATTACAAGGTCTTTCATTGACCTTTGGATATCATTTAAAAAAAAAATTATTTGTTCAAGTAAATTTAATTATTTATCAATTCCTTCTCTCGCCATGATATAGGGTTTTATATTTGCTTTTGCAATTACCGGTGTAGCATTTGACGATTGCAATTTGGATTTGATTTTTTTTTCGGATTTGTTCTTGGATTTTATCTTTGACTTCGGTTTGTTTATATTGTTTGTGGGTAGGCTTTTAGATTGGAAAATCTCTTTCTTCTCAGAGTATGATTTTACAATTTCTCGCTTTTCTCTGTTGTCGAGATGGTCGAACACAGGATCCTCCGGATTTTTTTCTTGAATATAGTCTTCTGTCACATCGTTTTTTTTAAACTAAATATGCATGTCATTTACCTCTGTGGAATCCAATGTATTGAAAGGTAAAAGCTCGGACAACACTAGTTTTTAGCACTAGGAGTGGCAAGAATATTAAAATCTTCAGTTTCTGCTTCATAAAGCATTCCTAATCTATTACCAAAATTTATTTCGTCAATAAAATTTCCTTCTTCTTTTTCCATTTTATGGCAATAAGCAATTTCTTCCGCTGTTGGCTCAGTTGTTGGTTCGGTAAGGAAGCCTGTTTTTATTATTCTCGCGGGCTTATGGTTTTCAATTGTTTTCAAGTGCTCGTGGTCTTGTTCGCAATGGTTTTTGACTACTCTTCTTAATAGAATAAGTCCACTCCATTATTGTTCTGCTTCTACGACAAAGTAAAGTTTTTATTTTATTGCTAACTTGATATACTTGTATGAAGATGCTGTAATTATTTTCTTCTGGTAACACGTCTAAAATATGTCTCCTGCCCGTTATTAAAACTAAAAACGTTATTAAACTAGAGAATCGTGAGCCCCGAAGTATGGTCTGCTGATGTCCTTAACCGTTATGTTACTATGCGGAATTTATCACACTAGTTGCTACCCAGGGTACCTGGGTTCCCCATTATTTTGTTTTGTATATCATAAATTGATATTTAAATAATGGTCAAATAGCTTTCTAGAAGGTCACCGCTTCTCATAACGATATTTTTATACCTTTATACCTGATTTTTATCAGTTCACTTG
>JADDOH010003642.1:0-106428 GCA_016648135.1 Agrypnia vestita | reverse complement strand
CGCCGATGCCATGTTCACACAGCAAAGAGCTTTCATCATCAGCATCTTTTTGTCCTTGTCTACGCAAAACTCTTCCAATACGATAGCACGTCCGGTAGTCCTCAGGTGAGCGCGTCTCTTAGCTGCCCGAGCAGGTATAGAAAATCAGTCTGAGTATCGCTCAAATGTTCATAATTTCGTCAATTTTTCTCCGATTGACTTTAAATTTTGTCACAATATTCTTGCAATGTTATAAATTCATTTAAAAAATAAAATGCAAAAAAAAAAGTTAAAAACCTTACCCCCCCCTTAAGTCTTTTCTAATTTTATAAAAAATTTTACCATTGACTGATTGTAATGTAAATTTAATTTTACTTAGCCTTCATTTTGTCTTTTTATATATAGTTTATTTTTTCAGAATAAACAATATGTAAATGTTTTTTTTAACACATTATTTATATGGATATTTTGGTTATAATTTCAAGCATGAATATTTTATCAGTAAATATACTTCAATATTTCAGTTTCTGTCAAAGGAATTTCCGTGCGAAGTATTATTCTCATGGATCAACAGATATTTAAAAAAATATATTTATCTCAAATTTCGACACATTCGAAAAGGAAAATATGTAAATATTTATTTAAAATAATTTGTCCTTGAAAGCGTTAAATTGCTTAGACGTGAAACTCTAAAAATATAACGCATTAATAGTGTAAATAGATCTAAATTCAAAAAGTAGTTAACTTTTTCGCATTACCTGGCTACAACGTTATAAATTATTATGAACAAAAACCGAAGGGCAATAAATATAATTCAAGAATTTTTATTCATGGGTTTGGATTATTTTTAAAACAACGAATGATATTTACATCTACTTAAATTTGTATTTACTTTATGTCTATTTAAATTTTCATCTTCACTTTATACTTTCTTTTCTTTTAGATTCATGTAGTCTTGTGTTTGTATCTACTACTAAATTGTTATCCTGCTTTTATATTTATTTTGACTTTTCTATTTCTTTACTATTGTTATTTATTGCTATTTTTGTTATAAATATTTTGTTACATTTGTTATAATTGCTAATCTTTGTTACTATTGCATAACTCTTAAATGAGAATAACTGCCACAGAACAGGTTTTACCTAGTGTGGAGTTATTTATAAGTAATTTATGTTTAACAAATGTAAAATAAACAATTAGCAATAAGTGATATGAAATTCATGCGTGAATTCGAATTTTAAATTAACTGGTAAATGTGAAAATTATAATATTATTTGATATTTTATAATTTGCCTGAAGTGAAAATATCCTTTAGCGAATTTTTGGCACTTAAAAATTTGCAAATATCAATCATTAAATCAACACTTACAAGCTAGTAAACAAGCCAAAGTGATATCAACTTAAAAGAATGCGCCGAATCGGCCGAATGCCGAAGTGAAACAAATATTCTGCACATCCCTTGTGTGTGAGTATCTAGTACAGTCGGAAGTCGGAAAATATGGCGTTCTCGTCGATTTGGGAGAATGTAAATATAAATAATTATATTAATTCGCTCTTGGAGCGTTCATACTTACTCCATTACGTGTTCAGTAGATGTAATCATTTAAACGTATTTTTTTATACTTAACAGTAACGTTCAAAAGTCTAGGAACGTCTTAACGAAACAGTGAATCTAGTATCATTCAATGATACGGCAGCGAAGAGGGACCCACCGCACACCCAGGGCGTTTCATGAGCAATAGCTCCCATATCGGCTCTACACTTTCGCCACCCAATTTGGCATTATTTTAATGCTAAAGCGGTCATTCTCGCTACGTCGCTGACGCTGTGTAGGCGGCGCGGCGAGGCGATCACACCAAACCTCTTCAGTGTCCATGTGGTACAAGGATTAGGAAATTATAATTTATTAGATGAAAATACAACAAAAGTGAAATACAAAATATATAAACAAGAAATACACGAAATGCAGTGATATTGAACATACATGTAATGCAGCAGAACGGAAGAGGATACACAAGGTGAAAGTAAATCAAAACCAAAAAAATAATATTGTACATGATATAATATAAAACAAATGAGTACACAAAATGAAAGAAAACCAAAAAGCAGAAAAAAGTACATGATATATAATTATACATGTCGTAACAGTCAGTAGAATACATGTGATAGTTTCATGAAAGGTAAACACGTTATTCTTATTTTTCTACAAACATAATATTTTATTCACCAACTTTGTGCTCGCACTTATTATTACTTGGCTGTGTATCTATCACATGTACTTTTAGTCAAATGCTTTCTCCTTTCTACTTTTATTTCGAGTTGTCACCCATGTATTTTTCAATACTCGTTCATGTATTCCACACACGTTATATATTATTCTTCCTTTGCATACTGTATTTAATTTTCACCCTGTTTACCTTTCAATGATACGGCAATTAATTAACCAAACTCTGTGCAACACGACAATCTGAAAGAATTAAGGAAGAAGCCCAGGAGGAATCGAGAGAATAGTGTTTACCACGACAATGCACACGCTCATTCAAGAGTAATTAATCGGTAAAAAAATACAGAACTGAAGTTTGAAATTCTTCCGTACTCGCCTGATTTGACTCTCGGAATTCTATATGTTCCTCAAATTAAAAAAATGACGACTGGAAAAAGATTTAGGTCGAATGAAGAGATGATCGAGGCCGAAAACGCTTATTTTGGGGTCCTCGAAGAAATTGTCTTCCAGGAGGCAATCGAGAAGCTGCGGAATCGCCGGACCATGTACGTTCAGTTCCGAAGGGATTATTTTGAAAAATGAAATACATATTTTTCAATATATTCTCGTATATCAAGGACGGAAAAATGGATTTGATAAATTTTTACGTGAGAAGGTTTATCGTGTTTGCTGTCAATGTTTTCTGTGTGAATTAAATGCATTTTGTGTTGAATGTGAATAATTGGTTCCCTTGAACAGAATGTCTATTAATGGTTCACAAAGAATGAAATACACATAACATGATGATACAGGTAATACAATTAGTTTAAATGCTTTTCATCACTTAAATGTGAACACAGCAAACATAGAGATAAAAGTAAAGGCTAAAACATATAGGAGAAAGAACAGAAAAAAGTGATTTTATAGAGTGAGTTTGAACAGAGTGAGATAGAATAAACAGACTAAACAGCTAATTTCGTAAGTTTGGTAATAGTTCTCTCTTATATATAAAAAAAATATTGATTGTATTATTTGTATGTTTCTACTATATTATTTGATTAATTACACCTACACATTTCGGAAAAACCTTTCCATCATCAGGGTGTTTAATATATAGTAGACACATACAAATAATACCTACAATCAATATATTTTTTACATGTCAATCTATAATGTTGCTGAATCAATTGAATAAAAAAATAAAAATAGCTCTCTTATATTCGTGGAAACTGTCATGAAATATGTCAACGAGGATTTATGATTATAATTAAGTAAGTAAATAAAAGTAACTTAGTTAACACTACTTATATTTATTTTCAAATCCAACCAGGTTTCGCTATGACCTTAGCTTCTTCAGGGAGAATCTTAACTTAATCCCTGAAGAAGCTACGGTTGTAGCGAAACCTGGTTGGATTTGAAAATAAATATAAGTGGTGTTTAACTAAGTTATGTAGTTTTATTTATTTGATTATAATGTCTCACCACCAAGTGTTTGCTTCCTTCGAAAACTTTATGATTATTTTCTATTTTGTTGTATGACCTCAACATCCTAGATACAGAGTTAAAGTGGGCCATACTGTTATTGAAAGATGAAAGAGAAAATGTATTATATGTCCTAAGTCGGCGATTAGAAATATTCAAAGTTATGTTTTCGATACTAAATTCCGAATCAATATTATCATGAATTATATTACATGTTGTTTTAAAGCCAAAATGCTTCTGTGTCTGCTGACTCTAGATAATATGTAGGTAAACTCTAGATGTGTAAGTACTCGGCGATAATTAATATCTAATGGTTTGACGTATTATTCCTACGAATTAATATACATATGCAAAGTCAGCCTTGGGGCTTGTAACAGGTGTTCACCTATTAGAGCGAACCTGGATTAAACCAATTTTATCCAAATAGTATATTATTATATAAATAAATAAATAATTAATAAAAAATACTCAATATCGAAAGCATTACAAAAAACGAAACACTTAAAATCATTCACAGACTAGCAATTGGCGAAATACAAGATGAAGACATAAAATTACACAAAATACACGAAAAACCCCAACACAACACTAGAATGGCTCAAAACTATCACATAACACACGCCAAAACAAAAACAGGACAATCCCGACTAATTTGCAACGGATTAAAACTATACCAATGACCTGCTACAACAGACCAAACAACTGACCACTGAAAAATTCAAATAAGATGTGACAAAAATGCTAAAACTCGGCTTTAGGTTTCCATTATATTTTAAATAAAAAAAAGTGGCTCACCAGGGATTTGAACCACGTCCACTGATACTCCGTAAAAACTAGCGTCGGGTTGCTGCGTAACCCTGCCGACGTCCCAGGCGATGTGTTATGTATCAGTACATTTATATGGGTTAACAGTTCGAACGTGTAATACATGCTATCACAAACAAAATTTGCGATATTCGGTCGCGCCGAGAACAGTTACTTGTCGCGTGATAGACCGCGTTGACCCATGCACTCTACACATGACTTGTTGATTTACAATACAATTCTTACTTTATTTACAAACATAATTTTAAAAATTCTCTTTTGTTTTTAAAAAAATGTTGTTAAATATTCTATTATACTATAATTCTACACTAGGACTATCTATCAGGGTCGTTGACCACCTGTTGATAAACTGTATTTAAAAATATATAAACACTCGTATTGCGAATACATATTTTTCGTATCGTATAGGCTTCGCGCTGCCCCAAACCTTAATGTTTCTTCAACCATTCCATCCTTGATCGCGGAACTAGCAATGAGCATTAATCGAGTAAACTGATTCTTTCCCTTCATCGTATTAAATTAACTTCAGTGTTAATTAGATTGTAAATATACCTATTTACTCTATGCCTCTCTCATTTGTTATTACATTAAACACATTACATTAAACACCGGAAGATTCTCCTGGTAGGGTGAGAATTCTTCCTCAAACTAACGCATTTGTCATCTTCAATCCACTTATGCGGTCAACCCTAACAAACCATCCAAAATAGTTAACGCATTTTTTTATAATTTTTTGGAAAGAAACAAGACGCCCAGGATTTTACCACAACACTACAGTGAAACTCCGGGTTGAAGTTGCATTTCACTACCGGTGGCCTAAATTCATATATTTTTCAAAAGCGACGCCAGCTCCTTTTCGACGAGCCTTTTCAATTTCGTTTCAGTTCAACGGTTAAGTGCCACAAAAAAGGTACGCCGTACAAACATCGTTATGGTGCCAAGAATATGATAGAATCTGAATAATTAATTATGTTTGTGGCGAGGGTTAGTGAGTTAGGAAGCATATTTAGTCAAGAACAAGCGGCGAGAGGAAGACATTGAGCAGTAATGGCTGCTTGAGCGAGGTGAAAATTATTAGTATACTTCGTTATCGTTAATGTAAAGCGCCATAATATAGACAAAATACCGACATCTGGGTAAGTGGATACAGGTCACACTATAAAAGCTGGCACAAACGACACATTCAAAAGACTCGAGTGTGAGTATTATTAAGAGATGGGCGTTAACGTAAGTACTGTGTTTGTAGTGGCTTTTACCGTGATACCTATACTCACGTATCCATTCGCTTCTTCTAGCTAACTTCCGGGGAGATCCCATAAAGCAATCATGTCAAAAGCTAAAATATTTTTTTAATTAACCTAAATGATTTGAAAAAAATGACCAAGATAGAAATAAACAAAAAATTTGTTACGTTACTTGACATATTCCCTATTTCGGCGTCCACTCCTCATTAACCCCCACCATAGCTGTAGCCACGCCCCGTTCAAAAATTGATTTTTTGCTAGATTAGGTAATGGTTAGTTTGCGTCCGTCCTCGTGAAGATACAGTGGTGTCAAATTTTTAAATTTTCGCAATTTTCTTCTTCTTGAGTTTAATAAAAATTAATAAAAAAATTGTCCTTGTTTTTCTGTTTATTTATCTATGACAAACAATTATTATCATTGCACACTAACACATAAAATAATATAATTACGGTAAATTCTTGATTTTCTGTTGGCTAGCCGTTTGTTCTGGGGCAATCCTGACTATATAAAATGCGAGGCAAGCGATTATATACCTAATATTTGTATAAGTACACTACCAATCGCGTCATTCGAATGTGTCATTTGTGCCAGCTTTTACCGTGACGCCTATACATCCATACAGATTTTTTAGTAAATATATATATATATATTTTTTTATTTTATTTATCTTCATCTTGTTACATGACATAGGAGATGGAGCCGCTTATCTCACTAGGAAGAACCTGTGCCGAGATGAGCAGCTGAACAATATAGTGAGAACAAAAATAAGATATAAAACAAAATACTATATAACTATAAGATTAATTAATTAATTAATTGAGTATACAAATATAAAATGTGGATAATAAGAACAGTATATATTGTATAAAACAAAAGCAATGATGAAAGTAAAATAATATATATATAAAAAATCATATGCATGGATTTATACTAATTTAATTAATTTCCACTACTGTGTTCCTGATTACTCATACATTTATGTGTACTATTCTTTGCTTAGTAGTATTACGGTGTTTATTTAATATGTCATTTATTTATTTTAGTTTCAATTATATGTTCCTGGGCACTTCTATTTTTCGTGTTTTGTTTTGCTCATTATTTCTGTTGTATTTACTTGTTTTACTTAATGCTTTATTTGTATATTTCTGGATTTCTTTCCAAAATCATTCAGACGTTCTTTACACTTGTCTTATCATAGCCTCCAAAATTCTTCGGGGAAGATACAAATAAATTGTCATCTCGAAGGGAACAAGTTCTTCTTGGTGAAATAACTGAATGATAATTAATAAAAATGTAATTTGTTTTCACCACTATATTGAAAATATCAACATGCTTCAGGGCCAATAGTCCCTTCGTCAGGATACAATGTACACCTACTAACAAATCAAAAATCAAAAATTGAAGTATAGACAATAAAAATAAATTACGTACAGGAAATGAATAATAATTATGTACATCTAAACTATTTGTAAAATGGACCTGGTTATTTATAACATTCATTATGATAATGACAATGAATAATTAGTGATGTATATATATATATATTATATATATATTATATATATACATATATTTTTCTCTTTCTCTTTCCTTAATTTTTGCTATATATATTTTTAATTTGCTATTTTCTGTATTTACTGCTCTTTTCTTAATTTGGTATGCATATACATATATTTATTTTTTCCTTCTCTTTTCTTAATTTTCTTAAAATTTTAAACTTTGTAATGAAAATATCTTTTATGTTGTTTTTTATACTTAATTGTTTTCGATTTTTATCTCTTATGTTTATAAAGTGAAAAATACTTATAATAGTGTAACATTTAATTGTAAAAATGAACCTATAGACAAACGTCTTTTAGACGTTTTGTGGGACTAGATATTATAAAATGTAAAGAAAATAAATAGAAAAATAAAAAATATAATAAAAATTTACAATTAAACATTTTTCATAGTTTTACAAATATGTAGTTATCTTTTAAATTTGTTTTCATGTACTTACATTAGTACATTAGTACTTACTTTTTTTAAAAATAGAGATGAGAACATGGAATGTGCGTCGCATCAATATTCTTACTATTCTCAAAATAAGCTAAACGCTTGTGCTATGAAAATAGGACTAACGTGCTGGTGTCCTGGAATGGGTATCGAACCACCTACCACCAGATCACTAGGCGAGCGTCACGACCACTACACCAACAAGCTACTTATTATTCATTTCCAATACATATTTTTTATATTTTTAGTGTCTAAACATCAATTTTTTATTTTTTATTTATTAGTATACACTGTATCCTGACAAAAGGACCATTGGCCTTGAAACATGTTGATATTTTTAATATATCAGTGATGAAAACAAAGTACACTTCAATTATATATATGAAAAATATTTTATTTGAAATTAGAATAGTAAAAAGCCATCTATATACGAATCAACCAAATAAATCATCCCCATTTTCGTGTGATCGTCGGTCGAGAGGTCGAGCCAAGATCCGAAAAACAAAACCGCAAACCAAACCGTGGTCCGCTGTGACCGAAGAGATATTTTTGGCTGTGACAGAGTTGGTCGTGTGTGGACAGTGGAAGCGCCCGACTGGTGGTTAGCTGGTCCACTTTTTAGTGGCCCGCACGACCATTAAGTGACCCATATGACAACCTTCAACAGTATATTCTGGACAACCTTTAACAGGTCAATTTATACAATTAAATGATAAATTCACATTAAATTATTTGCGAAGTAAGATCAACGAGGCTGACATAGCATGATCAAATACTACAAATATTGGAGGATAGCCCTGTTTAAAGCCTCAACAACCGTAGAGATTGCATGAGAAGATGTATGAATATAGCCGAAGCAAAAGTGGTGTGCCAAGATAAAATAATATGGCGTTCTATCCTCTCTGCCTACCCGTGCGTTATGGTTAGTTAGTTAGTTAGACATAGCTTGGTTGGGCGAGCGCTCAGAAAGAAAGCCTTTTCCTGAGCATTTATTTTCAAAGAACATTTATAATATAAAGCTATTACTTTATTTCATTAAGATTTGACTATAACTTTCTATATCAAGTGTACGTTCATTCCCTGCATTAGAAAATCATACCTCCTCGGACTCAGGAGATCATAATCGGTCCTTAAATTAATGTTTAAAGATAAAAATTCATTTTTTTCAGTTCCAAAAATAATTAAAATTTAGGATTCAACATAACCCTAGTAATACCTATTGATGGTGAGTTTTGAGTGCCAAACATTGATCTGAGGATAGAGTGCCAAACATTGATGTCCTGTAGGCGACACTGAGTCCGAGGAGGATAATATGAATATTGTAAAAGATTAAAATTTAAAAAAAAAAAAAATTAAAAAAGGGGTGTCGTATATTACCAAAAACTTCGGAGGAGACTTCTTCATTCAATTTTGAATAGAAACTATCCTTTCTCCGTTACTGTTGGAATGTCAACAGTAAAGGCGATAAGTGACATCAAAGCATGCATTTTTTCTAAATACCTATATTTCTGACTTATTTTCTGTAAAACGTTGACTATCACTACAGTCAACTTATTTCGAAAATTAAAAATATGTTGGCTTTAATAAAAGTCAAATAAAATGATAAAAACTCTACAAAACCTACCTATCTATACACATACAAAAAAAAATCAAATTTCTGCAAAGTTGTTTGACTAGTATCTAAACGTGTGAATTTTAGTATTAAATATAAATAACTTTCATCATAGTCTAACGTTTTACAAAAGGTATGCAAGAAATATTGAAAAAAAAGTGCAAAATTTGATGTCGCTTTTCTCTGTAACTATCGACATTTCACCTGAAGTGTAAAGAAAATTTTCTATTCTATATAATATTGAATGAGAAATACTCTCCCGAAGTTGTTACTACTGGCTACAAGCCACCTTATATAAAACACCAATTTATTTAAGAATGCAAACTTTTATATACATTTTGGATACTGAATGAGAAAATAAGAAACTTAACGACGCAAGTTGCTTTTGTTAAAAAAAACAACGTTACTTCCATTTATCGAAAAGCATTTATTTTTACAATTTTTAATACTACAATGGGAATATTTTTTATAGTCAATAAATATTATTTAACAAAGGAAAGAATCTAACCTCGTACGGTAATAAATTTTCTTATCGAAAACTATTCCGGGAAAGAATGGTTTGATTTTAATTTATGGCTTCTAATATAACTCATATAGATTACATAATCAAACATCGATAAACATAAAACAAAACTGGGTGCGTACCGATCACGCGCATTCTAAGTGAAACATCTTTGTGTTCTGATTTTTACTAACGTGATTGATTCAATTTGAGAGCATAATTATTTATGCCTGCTTTTTGCTCTCGCAGTTAGGCGAAAAAATAACAATAATTAATTTACCACTATCGATGTTAATTTATGATAGTGGAGCTGAACATAATCAAGGATTTTCGTGTGGTTTGAATTACTTAGAAGATTTTGAAAAATTCTGTCGAATGCCCATTTTCGTCTACATCAAATATGTCATAAATAATTTATTATTAATATACGACTATGTAATTGATAAGAATGTACTTTGTTTTCACAACTTGTGTACTGAAAATATCAACATGTTTCAGAGCCAATAGTCCCTTTGTCAAGATACAATGTACACTAACAAATTAAAAATCAAAACATTTGAGGTGTACCGATATTTATTCCGAATTTGCCCATCAGCTATTGGCTGTAGATCATTCTTTTGATATTAATAGAGTTTACAAACATTACATAAAAATTATAAAGAATTACAGTTTGATAAATTAGAAATTTCGGAAATAAGAAAGTGTTAATAGTAAATTGAATATTATAAATAACCAGGTTTTTTTTACAAATCTTTTAAATTTGTTTTCATGTTAGTGCTTAATTATTAATAATTTTCCATATATTTTTTTATTTTCTATTTTTACTGTCTATACTAACTTTGATTTTTAATTTGTTAGTATACATTATATTCTGACGAAACCATTGGCCCTGAAACATGTTGATATTTTCAATATAATATAAGTGGTGAAAATAAAGTATCTACATTTTATTTAATTTTTATGTTTATTTTACAGCAACATTTATTACACATAAGTATTATATATAGTACCTCTCCATTTAAGAGCATTGCTCTTGTCCTCGGACGAGGTAGTTAATTATAATAATGTTACTCCAAAACCATTTTGCTCTTTTTGAAGAAAAAAATTATTTTATTTTCATTTTCACATTGCATTACATTCCATTTTTACATTAATAAATGGAAATGGGCAGGAGAAAACCACATACACATGGAGACGGAAAATAACTATATGTGCAGTGCAAAATTTAGTTAATTAAAAATAAAAACAGCATGGTGCAACATGGGCGACAACCTTTGACAGAACACAGCTCATGCCCTAAATGCCTACTTTGAAGGGAATAAAATGTTTGGGGGATTCGGAGATAGTTAGGTTAGTTGTTGTTGTTAGGTAGCAGTTGCTTTTTCGAGTGACCACCATCATGCGATGGAAAAGCTCCAAAGGCGAAGAATATTTGATGATTTATTATCTTGATAAAACAAGTACAAAATATACATGAGTATGATTATACAGACAATGATAGATACTCTAAGGGCCATAGCCTGCGGCCACCCGCCGGAGGTCTACGAAGGACTGACATGCTCGCCTAGGGCGTGTGTCGTCTCTTTTTATATAATTTACGAACAAAGGAGTCTTCTGTGTGAGTGTGAAGAAATCGTCCGAAATGCTGATGGTGCCAGTGACCTGCCGTCCGCGCGTGTCTTGCTCGTGCCCCGATTTGCTTATGTGGCATTACTTGCCACTGTGTGCATGTATGTGTGTGGTTTTCTGCATTGTGGTATGAATTCCACAAATGAATATTGATAAATAACTAAAGATTCTTTATAAAATCGAAAATTCTGCGTATTTTTTGAAAACCTCGTATACCGTAATAACCTAAAACAAAATAAATCTAAAACAAATCTCCGCGACGAGAGACCAAAGTGTCATCTATGTGCTGCATTATTATCGTAACAACATGACAAAAATATAAATAAATACAACAAAAGTTACCGAAACAGACAGGCGGCCGAAGCACATGTCGCGGCTAATGCGAGAGCCACGCATCGGGTTCAGAGTTGAGGAGGAGTTTAAAAAGAGACGAGTCAATTATTAATGACAAAAGCCGAACAGCTGTCGTCGTATAAATTCCAACACGCACACACTCACACCACTCCACCGGCCACTTTTCAATAAGTCTCTTTTCCATTGCGTAAACTGCCATCGCATCGCCACGACAACACATACATTCTTCTCCACCTTTCCCGGCCGCAGCGCGGGTACGCGAAAGGAAGATTTCCAAACAACGCCGTCGAAAGCGTCGCGAAGGAAATTTTCTACCCCCTTTGAGCGGGTGGCCCGATTTGCCGGCCAGGAAAATGACGAACCTGGCCGGGGCGGGACGAATAATGCACCAAAGCAACGTTTGGACTTTTGCCAGGACCGAGTGACGTTCGTAAAAAAAATCCACTCAACACGTTCGAGCAGAGTGGTATTATTGGAAGGCGTTTAGTAGATTTATTTGAATCTTTAAATTAGACAAATTATTATTGTTATAAAACGTAGACAAACTGTCACATTAATTGTACGATTACTCGGATGACGGAACAAAACTAAAAATGTATTCATTTTAGAGATAGTTTTCATTGATATTGGGTTTATTGTAATTTTGTCTTTATTTATGAATTCTCACAGCTCACAAAAACGTCACAATACAAAAAAATAATTAAGAACAACGCGGCCCTTTCTAAATAAATGCTCGGACCTATTCTCATTGGTTTGCGGTATCATAATTATGACTTTATTATGCAGGGTCATTTGTAAAACATTAATAACCTCGCAGGACTATACTCCTGCCTTGATTATGAGTCGAAAATGTTCAAGCTATCATGACCTGATATCAATAGTTATGGAGATATGCGACATCAAAATTTGCATTTTTTTCTCAATATTTCTGACTTATTTTTTTGTAAAACTTTGGACTATCTTTACGGTAACTAATATCAATTACGAAAAATTCATTTGTTTCAATACAAGTTAAATAAAATGATTAAAAGCCTGAAAAAATTCCAATTGGAGTGTTTTCCAATTGGAATTCGAAGGTTTTTATTTTTTTATGTGACTTGTATTAAAGGAAATGAATTTTTCATACTCGCTATAAGTTACTGTAATGATAGTCCAACGTTTTACAAAAAGGAAGTCGGAAATATTAAAAAAAAATGCAAACTTTGATGTCGCATATCTCCTTAACTATTGATATTAGGTCATGATAGCTTGAACATTTTCGACTCATAATCAAGGCAGGAGTATAGTCCTGCGAGGTTATTAATGTTTTCCAAATAACCCTGTATATCATTGTTCACATGATGCATGTGATATAAAATAACCAGTAATAAAGTTGGTAGAATCGATTTGTTTCCTACACATTAAATTTCTTCAAAATATCAAATAAGTGTGGAAATATTCATCAAGTGGCATTAGTTGTGCTGTGATGATTTTGTCATGAGATGGTAGAAACGGGGAGAATTGCGAGTAATCGAGAATTTTAAACCACCCTACTACACCTTTGACTTCTTGTTCTTTCTGGGCTGTATCAGGTTTTCCCGACGTTGGCGATCACTCGCGCGAAAATCTCTGTCCTGCGCTGCCCGGAATAAATCCTCTATTTGTCTCTTTCGCAGCCAGGAAATTTGCCATCTACCAACCCCCGTCTCCCTTCTACCTAGGTAGGTATTTGTGAAATATTCAGGAGTGACAGTGATTTTGTGCAAATTACGAATCGTGTGAATTAAGAGCGGTGCTCCGATTAAATTCGTGTCCAGTTTGATGAATAAATAAAACTAAATTAATTTAAAAGTATTTCCTTTGCCTCCTACGGTCACGATTTCGTGACCATATTATAGAAACATTGACATTTAACATGTCTTGATACCTATTTCTCACATACACGTTACATGCGTCGCGTCTATTTTTAAGTGTTATATTTTTTTAATAATGTTCAAAACAAGTCTAATACATATATCGTCCAAAGCATGTTTTCTATAAAATTTCGAATTTAGTATATTATAAATTAGTAATCCCCGATAACTGCATTAAATTTTTTTTTGATATTGCTGCCTTTGCCTTTATACCCTACATATATACTACTTCCAAAAATGTCGATAGATGTGTGGACGACCTTGGGTGGTAAGTGTGAAGTGATTACTTGAGCCAGCCACATGATGGATCGTAAGCCCTATGTACACCCAAAGGCTTCCGTACTTACTTTCCCATATAAATTATCTTCGTCTCACGAGACATTTATAATTTATCTTAATTAATATTGTTATCCTAGAAATAAGGGGATTACCTATTTTTCATGCTTATAGATTGTGGTTCGACGTAATTTTTAATTTTAAAAACCTAAAAAACTTTATTATCATCAATTTCAAGGTTGACCGGTTTCGATACAAGTTTATCTTCGTCAGAACGGATGCACACTAATTAGTACGTAAAACAAAACATGCAAAGAAGTGATGGGAGATCGATACCACTGATTCCTTGCCTACGTATTCTTCGCTTGGCAGCTTCCAAACACCTTTTCGGCCCTTAATTTACTTCACACACAAAAACATATTATTTTTTATATATTTATTAGAGACACTAACATGAGAATGGGTACATGATACTCTTAATAATGAAACATTATAAATGAAGACTACGTCCATTATCCCAATAACAAGTGTCTTCGGCAAGCTTTAGTGACAAGTATTTTTATGTTCATGTATATTTTACATGTACACTTATGTTTAATGTTTTATTTATTTTTAGTTTTATTATTATTTAGTTTTATTATATATTTAGTGTTTGAATCTAGTGTGATAATATACGAAAATGTAAATAAATAATTGATTTAATGGATCTATAGGTTCGGGTCATCGTTTAGAAAATGGATGTTGTGTATGAGTGAATTTTTGAACGATGATAAGGTATCTGCAAGAATATCAGCATCAATGTTAGTGCCAGCACAATACGTATTATATGTGCGACACAACCTTGTTATGGGAGAAAAGTGACCAACATTATTTGTGTGCTGGCTTATTCTAAAGAATTCCGGCTTATTCTAAAGAATGTGAAATTAAGAAGTTATTTTAATGAAAATTATTTGCGGTCGATTAGCTCTAGAATTTTATTTAACATATCAGAATAAAGTCAAATAATGCTTTTTTCTTAATAACGCTAAGCAAAACTATCTGTATTAAGGAGCCGGTACTGTATTCAATTTTCCTGATAATATTTAATTCTTTTTTTTTTTCATTCGAAATTTTTCCGACCTACAATAACCGGCAACTCGACTGGGAGGTCATAATGCATCCACCAAATAGTCTACACCTTGCACCTTACGACAGTCATTTGTTAAGATCATTGCAGAGCTCTCTTAATAGTATAAATTTATCAAATTTTTTATTCCTGCCAAAACAACTTAAGTTGTTACACACTAACAATTGCAAAAAAATTGCAAATTAATCATTCAGTTACCAGAAACATTGAAAAGGTCGTCGATCAAAGGGCATATAAATTATTGATTTATTTCATTTCTGAATTTAAAAATAAATCATTATAAAAAACACTACGAGCCAAACCCAACATATTCAACAAAAAATGGCAACTTTATTTAAATTGGATCGGAATTAATTTGATCACGATTAAGGGCAGCCAGAAAAAAATTGTGGCCTATTTCAGAGCAATACTAACCAGCCTACAGGTCAATTCTCATCGGTTTCCGTTATATTTACAACCATGTCTTGGCCGCCATTATATTTCACAAATTGGACACTCTTGAAAACAGGCGAATATTCTCAAACCTATCCTTCCTTTTCCTAATTATTCATAACCTTTTTGATTTTCCCACTCAAAATCTACCAGACAGAACTACCTCTTTTCCATTTCAACTTCTCACACTAATAATATGAAATCCTTTCCCATTACCCACTCCACGCATATTGATCAGATTATAATTACCTTTTGAATTTAATAGATATTTGAATACCAAAATAATATGAAGGGTATCGTCGTATGGCGAGGCGATACTGGAAACTCGTCACCCTCCCTACCACGTGCCTTATATATACATTATACGTGTTACTAATTATTACTGCTTATTTCACTTTTCCTCCTCATAATCACTGAGTTCAAACCGTGTTAAATTATTCTTTTTACGTAAATATTAACTTATAAAAATCCTTTAAATAGGTTTGTAAAATTATCATTG
Organism: Agrypnia vestita; assembly: GCA_016648135.1. Taxonomy (NCBI): domain Eukaryota; kingdom Metazoa; phylum Arthropoda; class Insecta; order Trichoptera; family Phryganeidae; genus Agrypnia; species Agrypnia vestita. The sequence goes on along the minus strand of JADDOH010003642.1, from coordinate 90,377 downwards.
TCTTATCTGTGTCTTTCTATAATTGTGGGATAACTATTTTTTTCTTCTTATAATCTATATAATTTTTTTTTTTGTATTCCTTTCTTACCATGTATTTATGTCTTCCTGATGGATGACCAAACAAAAAAATAAATATAACATTGTAAAAGTTCTTCAAACAAAAAAATAAAAGTATGAATGAATGTGTATTGTGTATGAAGTACATATATATTACTTTAAAAGTTGGTAAAAATTAAGTTTGTTTCACGCACATCCACTAATTTCTTTATCCAAGGTTCCCAAATATTAAATTAGAGCCAATATTTCCGCTAAAATAATAGAAATTTACGGGTACATAAGTAATTACGTCCCATTCGTTTTTATTTATCATTAACAATCACCATTTGCCAATGAAAATTTTTAAATCTTAAAAATAAGTATACCGACACAAGAGCCAAATTGAAAAGTCAAATATATATTTGGGAGCCTTTTTATAAAATCTCGATGTCAAATATGTGCTACATTAAGGTCAACAACGGTGTCCACATCAATTCGATTGTAAAATTGTGTTTTAGGAAGAAAAAACCATTTTGACGATGAATCCGACTAAAATTGTTTCGTTTTCGGCAGTGCGATTTTCATGAACGCGCTCGATGAGGACAGCGCTGCATATAAACTCTCCTCCCTGCAAGCGTTCAGAATAACAAATTAGTCAGCAAAAATGTGACTAAAATCAAAAATTAAACATCGTTTTATTTTGAATTAATTCAGAATGACGACAGAATTGCGCAGAGCCAATTCATCAAAGTGTTACTGATCAGTCGTCAAGACGAAAAGACGGAGCTGACACACAAAAAACCTCAATATTGATATATAAATATATCTTTAACCGGTCGTATGCCGCACAATTTTGCTCACGATTGCAGTTTCTGGTTTCTCAATATACAGACTTTGAAGTCTGTATATTATCAATAAGTACTTGTACAATAATTACTTATTATGAAAATATCTAACGAAATATACTGTCAAAAATGTGAGCACATGTTTACAGAATAAAACCACGGAAGCAATAAAAATATTTTTTACACTTTAGGTGAAACTTTATAATAATATTTATAATATTTCTTTCAAAAGTTAAGTTCAGATCGGTCGAAAAGTGAACTGGCTCTCCTGTGGCCCCTCATTATGACGTAGTTTTATTGTCAAGGACATTACAATGAAAGGTATTTTTAGAAATAACAATGCCTACAGTTCTGGATACCTGTGCAGTTATATGGCATGCACGCATGCAGGAATCGCAGATTCACATTAGTGTGAAATTTTTAATTGTATTAGTGTAAAAATGTATTTTTCCTGGAAAATCACTTTTTTCAAAACAACGCCCAGGATAACTCAAAAACTAATGAACCTATTTTTTCCCCTTTAATATTTGAATGAATCAAAGCTTATTTTATTTGTAACGATTTTCTTTATAGTCCGTATCAGAATAATTGTGCGCAAAAAATATTTTACAAAACAGCCGCCGTTTTGTTTTAGGTACCGTACGTAATTCGGGGTCCATAGAAAATTGGTGGGCATATACAGGCATTAAATAAAATTTGGCAAAAAGGTCTTGTTATATTTTTGTTAACTGGTAATAGACTTTTATATGACGATAGGTAAACTTGACAAATATCTTTCAAAAATTTTTAGAAACGTCTGACAAAAGAAAGTATATACGTGTATCAGATTTAGCATCAGAAACTTTACTAAAAACCTTGGAAAAGGTGAGTTAATATTATTTTTTTGTATTTTTGCAAGAAACTATAGCGTTTTTCTACCTATTGAATATATTTGTGTCCAATTTTCGTTTATATTTGTAAATCTATGTGAATTAAATCAAAAGACTCGAGTTTAATAGAGACCCCATAGGAGTGAATAGAGGCCTATACGAGGTTAATAGAGACGTCATCAGGGTCAATAGAGACAATCTATTTACAATAAAAGTTTTTTTTTCATTATTTACGTAAATCTTGCTTTCTTCTTATTTTAAGAAGCATTCGTCTAAAATGCCACGTATCTACAAATCTAATCCAAGAAGTAATAAAATATATATTAAACACTAGTTTTTTGTGTACATTTTTGCCTTTTAATATACACTTTTTGTTTTTGTTTCTTGTATTTTTCTAATAAAAGGACATTCCTTTTTCAATAACACTTTTTAACACGTTTTATTCAAAAAATATTTAAGAAAAAGTATCTACCTTCCTTTTTCATGTCCGCGGTATCTATTTTACGTTTAATGTTATTGTCCCCACTTTCTGGTAAAAAGAGACCGACCAAAAATCTTATTACCTCGTGATATTTGAAATGTAGAGTCGTAGTTCAGTAATAAATTAGTAGAGGGATAATAGAGACACTTCTATAACAACAAATAATATCATTTGTCTCAACTTTTGTATAGTTAGTGAATGTCGAAAGGTGAAACGTGTCTCTATTGACCCCAAATTACGGTAATTATTTTTTAGTCATCCTAATAGGAACAACTTTGTTAAAAAATATATTGTTATGGAGAAGGTATGTTGATGATATATTATGTATTTGGACAGGACGAGAACGTCAACCAACATTATTTTTTCATCAAATTCATTTCATAATAACATTAACAAGTTTATTTTAGAAATAGAAAATAATTCGACACTTCATTTTTTAGATCTAACACTTTTTAAAAATAATAATAAAATTGAATTTAAAATTTATAGAAAGCCAACTTTTATAGACGCTATAATACATAGTACATCTAATCACCCTCTATCACATAAACACTCGGGTTTTCATTAATGATACAGTGTTGTCAGTGTACCTTTTTCTCACTCTAATTTTCAAATTGAATTAAATACAATAAAACAAATCGCATTTAATAATGAATAAAATACAGAATTGATAAAATTTAAAAAAATAAATTAAAGAAAAATATAACTAACCAATTTTTATACATTTCACAGATAAATATAAATAATAATAACGATTATTGACGAAGAATTTTATATATTTTTAAATTTTCGAATCAAATTTCAAAATATCTACCAAAAAATATTAGACCTGCATTTTATACAAATAATAATATCGGAAAACTCTTCATAAATTCTAAAGATAAAGATAACATATTTAACAATTCAGGTGTTTTATCTATCGTGTAAAGATTGTACAGCGTTTTATGGAAAAACCGGTCGGAATTTCAATGTAAGAGTTAAAGAGCATTTGAGATGTCTGAATAATCATTGTTTTTCTGAATTTGCAAATCATTTATTAGAAAATGATCACGGTTTTGATATAAATTTAGGACTTTCTATTTTACACATAAATAATTTTGTCCTGAAATTGAATAATTTAGAATCATTAGAAATTAGTAAAGCATGTAATATAAATAGTAAACAAAATATTATTAATAATCAATTAAATTTAACTACCAGCCCGATTCTAATTTTTTTTCCAATAATTGCGAGTAATCAAGAACATCAGCAATAATATTTAAAAATAAATTTTCAAATAATTTAGAAAAACAAAAGACATTATTCATTTTGATATTTTGACATATAGGCACCACCCTGACGATGGAAAGGTATTTCCGAAACATGTAGGTGTAATTTATCAAATAATAAAAGTAGATTTATACAAATAATACAATCAATAATTTTTTTTTACAACTTTTCTGATGATAATTTTAACATGTTTTTTAGATATGTAATTGCAATTTCCGCTATCATGGGCGTTTTAGAACAAATTTTTTTTAGTGCTCTCTTGATACATGTATAGAGCTTGTTGTAAATTTTTTTTGTAGAAAATTTCTCAATTTGTAGTTTAAATAACAATAAGTATACCGTAGAAGCAATAATATTTATAACGTTTTTTTTTGCACAAAATAAAATCTGGAAATTCGCCTACTTTTACCGGTTTATTACCACCCCTTAAAAGTTTACAACCGTAGTACAGGCATGCTTTGCATGCAGTGCACGCCCCTGATACCCAAGTACAACCAAAACATTGAAATTAATTTCCGAATGGACGGTTCTCGACTGGCTCAAGTCACGTTATTCCATAAGGACTGGTTCCGACGGAGCGATGAAACACGGAAGGCCACATCCATTCAACTGTTAAATTGCAACGCCGAATGGGCGGCGCTCCGATCGAAAAACACATTATTCAACCGTGCAAAGCCGACGCTAATGAACAATCAATCCAAGTGATTATTGCGACACGGCGGGCGCGTCCCAAATGGGGGTCAAGAGTGGCGAATTTTGAGTGCGTCACGAAAAATTCTAATGTTATTTTAGTAACTTAAAGGCATAATGTTATTTTAGTAACTTAATTTCTCGTTCTCGGGTTTTCACGGGCGTTCAGAAGCGTCTGATTTATGGAGGATTCTGCCAAGATATACAGAGACACACCGTGCTTTCGGCTCGGTTTTGTGAGCCGGTATTTAGCACAACAATAACATCAATACATCCTCCTTTCGACACGGTATCGCAAGCTAATACTTAATCACATCAGCCCTAAAACCCGTAGGGCACGATGTTTATTATAATAAGTTAACTTGTAAAAGTGTTATAGCTATAGATCTGACGCACTTGTAGCAGTAGAATAGATGGTCTAGCCGCATGTAGAGTACTTAGAGTATCGTAGACTCTAAGGAATCGAAAAAAAGGAATCCTTAGATATATGTAAGAGACCAAAAATGGTTCTCCACGGAGCCTCTCCCTCAAAGAGTCCCGACAATAACGCGTTTAAAATATATGTTCTATCATGACAATACGAGAACTAACTACCACATACACTAATCACTGCCGAGACTACATTGTCTGGGCAATGAGTATAATTATGGTAATGGGTTCTGCTAGTGAGTTATTCCATGACAATTTGACTACTTTCAAGAGAAACATGCGTTCGATTCTAAAACAGTGATATTTTTTTATTTATTAGCCAATGCAGGTACTGTGTAATATATTTGGTTACTCATAGGTTTGCTAAAATTTTCATTTTTCGTATCATGTAGTGTTTTATTAATTAATTTACGGTGTAAACATTTTATTTTTACAAAAATTTTGTTAAAATGTTTGACCACAAAGTTGATGCTTTAAATATTAATAATTTATTTTTTTTACTTTTTTTTACATTTTGTGTTTATTTTTAAATATGTTTTGCCTTTGTGATTGTTATTTTTATTGCTTTCTCGTATACTTTTTTTGATACTGTTTAAACTGTAAGGATGTTTATATATTTTTACTAATAGTTTTCAATGGTACTGTACTCCGTATGCACAGATAAACAATTATTAATTACATTTTACTTTTAATTAGGTACCTACTTAGTGTTACGATATTTCACAGCAGAAAAAAATTATTGTATCAATCGCTCTCGACCAACAGCGGACCGTCTTTTCATCTCTCATTAGCTCGAAATGTCAGAATTAATTAAACTATTTTTCATATCATCCAAAACACTCACCTTGTTACTTACTATTTATTTATATCTTCGTTATTGTCTCGATCATTCGTAATATGTCTAACACAAATATCTAAATGGTCCATAGTGTCATCCTTCTTCCACCGCGGTATTAAGATAACGCGATTTAATTAACTTACTGAAACTGAATGCTGAAGACAAATTATGGAATGAAGCAAAAAAAAAAACAATCGCAATATAATAATAATAGTGTTATTGCAGAGATTTGTAAAATTAAAAAAAAAATTTTTTTTGCTAAATAACATTTATTTTTTGATAAATTAAATTACATTCGCTAAATTGTATATAACTATAGTAATACAGGAATAATTCCAGGCTTACTAAGTATTAACTGCACTCAATATTCCTTTATGGCGTGGAATCGTGGACTATAAAGGGAGAAGGTTAATCGATGCCTTTAAGATGTGGCGTTGGAGACGCATGGTGTGGACAGTGAGACGCACAAATGTCCCCATATTACAAGAACTTAAAATAAGGGAGAGACTTTCACCCACTTGTATCAGACGAATCCTCCAATTTTTTGGACATCTTACCAGAATAGAAGATAGCCTGGAGAAACGAGGATCGAAGAGGAAGACTTGTTGGACCGACCAAGTAGAAAAAACTGCAGGCACTACTCTGGGTGACAGCGCTAAGATCTGCAGGATGCTGGGAAAGATGGAGGAGAATTGAAAAGAGGGCGGGAGGTCATGAAGATCACGGTCCTCAGTCAGAGACCGACTTGGATGATGATAGCAATACAACCAGAAGGTGAAAATACAGCTGACACGCAAGAAATAGAAAGTTGGAAGCTATTTTGCAGATCTTCGAAATATAACAAATGAAACAACCGACATTCTAAACATTATTTAAATAATTTTAATTAAATTAATCCAATCTCCTTATTTATATGAACGCCCAGTCTCGCCAAATGCGGTTTTACCAACCGCGGCGGTTACGAATAACGTATCCCCCGAGGTTGGCGAGGTATTGCTGTATTCTATGCCATTGTCGACTATTCGACCGTCGAGTCAAAAATAACACACGCTTGCCAAACAAGCCAGGTGCTAGCCAAACGCATACCAGGAGCTCGAGTCAAGTGCTCGCATAGAGATTCATTATTCGAGATGAATTCGGTTGCACTAAATAATAATCAACACCGCAGTGGCAACGTGACCATTTTCCCAGCAATTATAGCGATGGGTTTGTGGGACCCAATAAACCAATTACTGTTTTTAACAAAAATAATAGGGGTTGCAGTAGTTGTATAAGGAAAGACCTCTATTTGAAATAAAAAGCTTTTGGTTCAAGTCCAGATGGCAGTTTTTTGATTGAATGATACTATGGTGTTCAAATAATATCGAACCTTTATTTTTTCCGCCCAAACAAATGAAACAGGAGAAGTCCTATGGTAAAGACGTGTAGCTAACATTCATGCACGTGCGTGTTTTTATATTTATAATACGATGACGATGAATGCTTCCGAATCTTCAAGAATTTTGTATCTCAGACAACTTGAAAGGTAGATGGCAAACTCTGAGGTCAGCCTCTATTTGGAACCGATCAGACTGAGGTCAGGCTCCATTTCGGCTACAGGAAGGGTTCTAGAATCGATCATATTGAGGTCAGGCTCTATTTCAGCTACAGGAAGGGTTCTAGAACCGATCAAACATTGCCAGAAGACTAAGATAAATGCATTAATCAGGCCCAAAAGCGTGTAAATTTAAAATCTCCTTAACACGGAACAGTAGTGAATCAGAAACGTTGTTAAAATAAAATACTAAGAAACGAACCTTTGCGAGAAATAATTTCCGAAAATTTGCATCATCATCTAGTAGTATAGGATTAAGAGCAGCTTGTGTTATGCACCGTCGGGGTGAAATTTTTACGAAAGCCATAAGCGAAAGTGAAATTGAAAATTTGGCTTTTTTTAATTTACACTAAACTGAACACTGTACGTGGACTCGGAAGGTAAATGTAATGTAATGAACCGGTTGGAAGATTATAAAAATGGAGACACCAGAGGATGCTTCGTATACCGTGGACCGATATGGCCAGTGATACACGGAGGTGCTAGTAGAGAGTTACTGTCGAACGTTAAAGTGAAAAAGGTTTCTTATTTGGGTCACGTGCTACATAGGGAAAAATATCGTCTCCTCCGACTAACTTGAGAGCAAGTTAGTTGGAGGAGACGGGTTGGTGGAAGGCAAATGTTCTGGTTGCGCAACATCAGAGAGAGGACCAGAATTAAAAAGGTGGAGGATTTCGTACAAGTGATCGCATGCCGAGGGTACCTGATAAGGCACAAAAAGAAAAGAACATCGAACAAACTTAATAAAATATAAGTGAAAATAATCATGTTTGCACCACAAAGTAACTGTTTATTAGAAATAAATTGTACGGGGTCGAATTTGGAAAATAGTGTGGAAGAGCTGACTTGTGAGGTAACGCGTTGTATGGCGAACTGAAAAGCGTCTCTAAATAAAATAATAAAGAATCGGGTCTGACAGATCCAACTTCATCACTGCCGGGTCAAGAGATAAGACGTCGGACCGCTGCATTCGCTCAAGTGAAGAAAATTGTATGCAACATTTCTGACTTAAATAACCTCTCCGACGCGCCGAGGCAAGGTCAGTGAGGATGCTACGATAACTCGTTTTCAAGATCACCCACGGTATAAAATCCGGCAGTGGGCGCATAAAAATAATCAGTTAGCGTGTTTTAATCCCACCCAATCAAACCGCGCCACATAATGTACTACATGCCTTTCACATTAAGATTTTATGATCCCTTCCGGCTTGGGGAAGACGGAATCACAAAACCAATTTCATCGCGGTCGTGTTTTGCAAACCGAACAGAGCCCGGACAAAGGAGCCGATGCCGACACAATGGGTAGGTAGGTGCTTTACATTGACGTCGGCGTTCGGCGTGCAAACCGTTACACCGCATCCCCGTGTGGGTAGACAGGGAGTACGTATTAGTATCGTTATACCCGCCGTGCCTGTTTTAAAGGCTCCGTTGAAAATCGACGGAGAAACCAAACTGCGTTGATCAAATTTATGATTAACATTCGAGTTTATTTGCTAAAACTGGTTTCGGAAAATATAATTTCCTTGAACAAATTATAAAATAATAAATTTAAAAAATGAAAAAAATCTTACCAAAAACAATCAATATATATCTACATACTTTTAAATGTTATTACAATACCTTCTTAATTATTAATTTTTATAACTTAATTTAACGTTTCCTTGTGTATATCTTATTACTTAATCTAATGTCTTACATTTTTGTCTTCTTGTATTGTTTATATCTCACTTACTTAATTTAATGTCTTAATTTTTATAACTTAATCTAATGTTTCTTTGTCTGTATCTTACTTATTTAATCTAATGTTTTACCCTAACGATTACATTAAAAATAGATACATATATACATATATGGCAATGCCCCCACTTAGAATAAATTCTCATTTAAAAGTGGGTAAGCGTGTAATATAAATGTGTATTAATTAAATTATATTGAATACACTCTTAAGTTTGTACATTTACCAAATAAATTTAATAAAAAGAAAAAAAAATTCTGATACCTGTCTGTACAAATATACATTTTTTATTTTATTTTATTTAATAGATTATACATATGACAACTATAATATGATAACTATAACATGTAAAAATAATGTTATGAAAGAAATAGGAAAATGACTATAAAGACTGGAAATCATTGAAAAACACAAGGCGTTCACCTGTGAAAAAACGCGGGACATAATAATTGCAGGATTTTGAAGATAAAAATTCACGAAAAGAAAAACATTTTTTTTTTTAATTGACTTTGTTCGCTTAAACCTAAAACTAAACATAATAAAATAATAATGTAAAAATGTCAAGACTATAATTTCGACCCTTGTGTATTGCTTGAGCCGCGTGCTGATTGCGTGTCACACTCTAATTAAGTAAATTTATTTATTAATATGGAGTATTCACAAATTCACAATTTCAATAACAACAATATCTTGAATTATTTTAACTGGAACTCAATTACGAACGACTCCTGTAACAGTGTAATTTCAAATCCCAAAACGCTAAGCTAAACAACAGTAAGAAAATAAACACTAAACAAAAAATGTGACAAACTAAATATTAAATATTGTTGTAATATGTTGTAAATGCGTTATAAAGTTTTAATTCCATCAATGTACGTACGTAGAAAAATAAAACACTCAAAATAAATTAAAGTTTTTATTAAATATGCAAAAGTTACTGGACACAAACTTAACAAGATAACAGTTTTTAAATTCACATGTTTCTAGAATATTTCAAACATTAGTCACTCCTCTGTGGACATTTAATTCACGCTGATTCTATCCCATCGATCACTTTCGAGAATATTCTTCTCAAATTTGCACATAAGTAATCACAGTCATGCTGCTTCGCTGGTAATATCGCACTCGCAGACGCCAAACAGTGACTGTGTCGCGCGCGCTTTCTTCCGTCTTTTTATACAAAACCTGTTGGTTTTCGAATGTTCGAGACCGTTCTGTACATTTATAATAGTCCCTTATTGCTTTTCCCAAAACAGTTTGTGATGGTCGACATAGAGATAGATTTAATAAATTTAGAAAATCTTAAAATAATAATATTCAAAAAGCCAAGTATGGACATCAAAAATATATTTCTTCTGGTTTGAATCGTTTAAAAGTAAAAGTCTGATATATTTATTCTCAAGATTCCATGTATTACAAGAGGCTAACAAAATATTGAATATTCAGCTATACAAGTAATATTTCTTAGGTCTTTATTATACCATAGATATAATTCTGTGTTAAATTAATATTGTTTGCCAATCCTAATAGACTCGACCTTGTGAGTAGGTGCGAACGAGCCTTTATTATTTATGAATAGGAACAGCAAGTCTCGCGTGTAGCGAGTGCTTTACCATTATTTTAACGAAACGGACCAATCACAGGCGCGCTTTGCCTTCGACGGGTTGAGCCGGAGGCGACCGTCCTGATGACTGAATCCGGCCAATGGCGAGCGCCGGCGGTGAGGTCATCGCGCATAGGATGAGTCACTGCACTAGCGTGGATTTCAGAGGTATGGTGAAATCGTTACTATAAAAGGAGCGAACACGATATACTCAGCCCCTTCAGTTCGAGACCAGACTTGCGAGCGGGAGCGCTGCCCGACAGACTACCGACGGAGCCCTGAGTTCCAGAACATCATTTGCGGACGGAGTTGCTGCCCGGACGTATGGAGGAATCTACCATTCATCAGTACCAGAGAGGATCATACCGCCACTGTGTAACAGCTAAGGAACACATTTATATTATCTATCGATTAATTATTTTCACTATTGAAATGTATTTATTTTGGGAAGATTTAAAATCGGAGCAATAATGTATAATTAATATCACGATTTCTTGTGTGATCTTGGCTCAATTCGTACGGGAATATCTCCCAAACGAATATATTTTGATGCATGGGGATTTTCATACCATTTGTATTAACAATTGATTTTACGGAGCTCTATAAGCAGTGCTTAATAGATTCATAATAATTGTCGACGCGTTATGTATTGCATAACCAGATATCAATCCAAATTGTACGAGAAATTCTTCCGAACGAATATATTTTAAAGTATGGGGATTTTCATACTATTTTTACTAATAATTGACTACATGTAATTCTATAAGAAACGCTTAGTAGCCTTATAATAATTGTGTTGCATAAGTATTGCGCAATCCGGTCTTCAGCTAACTCCTTATGGTTTGAGTACCTCTCGGTATATCCGGCTTAACAAGTAGCTTCAGAACGACGAGTAAATGACAGAATGGGGAGATCTAACTGAAATTGGAGTTTTCTGGTTTATGAACGTTGAGCTAGGTGAGGTTGTGGATGACGCTCGTGTCATAAGCCTGGAATCCGCGCAAGCCCCTGTGAGGTACTCTTAAAAGCGAGACCTCCCTTGTTGATCGGAGTGGCCACTAGACTCGACCTTCGCGCCTCATCCTGCTCAAAAACAGCGTGAACCAACGTCGTGAATTCTCTGACTTTGGAAGGATTTCCATGCTTGAATGCTGTAAAACCTTGATAGAAAACGTTAACTTCTATTCCGTCCTCTGTAAGAAAGACAGGGCCAGAATCAGTATAAAAATCATTCACTCATATGGAATAGCTGGGATATTATAAATATGTTACTAACACTCTAACATTTGACCAAAGTAAATGTTGCAAGATGCAGAATCGTGGGACGCCATTCTGAAAAGGCATAATGAGATTGCACAATAATTTGTAACATCGCTGACTATGCCCGCAAAGGAGGCTAATGTCGTCATCAATTCGTACCAAAAGAGTACATGATTCTTCAAACACCGGCCTAAAAGAAAGGCGCCTCAAGACAACACACATCATCAGAAACTCGTACCAAAAGAGTACGGCCTTCTCAATTATAAGCCTAAAAGAAGGGCGTCACAGGATCACATCTCGTAAAGAAGAGATAGAGTCTCGGGATGCAGTAAGTTCCGGAGGAACAAGGGGGGCCGTTTAGTCACTTAGGAAGTCGGTCACCGGGTTTAGGCGGGCGCGGAGCCTCAACCCCTCTCAGCAGAGATGCTGAGGGTTTAAAAAACCAAAATTTAGCATTCAAAGAAACTATTATTTCATATAAACTCACGGGCTGTTGTAGAATCCTTTCGAACAAACCATCCCCGAGACCTTATCTACTTATTTATAAAGAAGTTTTGCTTCAAAAATGTCTTATTTCGTAGATAGAAAATATATGTATTATTTTCCCATGGAATTAATATGAACAGGTTCATGCACGTCTAGAACGAAACCATTCAAGGTAAGAATTTGCTAATACAAAGTGTTTATAATTATTAATTTCAGTGTTATTTAATATGTGTGAATTTTTCCCTTTGCGCCGTTCGAACGATTTTACTGGTTTGTCTCAAATCGAAAATGTTTTATTTCTAATACACGAATTCTTTCTAGTGTACGTATTTTATTGTAACATAAATGTATAGATTATTAGGTTCGTTAGATGTTTATATTACGTAATATTATGCAATTGTTTCCACACTGCTCCTATAAAAGAATTTGAAGTTATTACGATACACAACGGGGTCCTTCATCCATTAGACGATTCATGTGCCAATTCAACGACGTATTACGAATAGTATATATTGTATTTATCGAGATTTAGTCGCATTTATTATTTCTAGTGAGGTTTTTAGTATTGGTTCCAGGCGCCATTATGAGGCGGAAATAGTTCATATTCATAGCCCGACTGCAATAGGTATTTTTGTCGCGTAAGAGGTAGCACTTTTAGGAATATAACTGTGTTTCATGTTTCGTCCCTGACGGACAGGATGGTATAGCTGTGGCTATTTAGGTAATATACTTAGTAAATGCAAAGGGCATTGGGTATTATAGATATAGTATGCGAACCCAAGATGTTAGAATTATTTTCAGTTAATACGTATTTTTAGTTAATTTATCGTATAGAATAATTTCTGATAGTATAGAACATTATTTCATATGAAAAGTTGAATTTTAGTAGTAGTAATATTCCTGTATTGAATATTTAATTTTTAACAACTGTATCGCTACATCATATGGTTGAAGTCGACCGGTTGCATCCTGTCGCTCAATCGCGCGCGCTCACATATAAGATCGGAATGAAAAATATAATAATAAATACTACTCGCGTCAATCATTTTACGACTGTATAAAATCTCTGACAGAAAACATCTCTAGAAATACCGTCATTTGACGAGGACCCACTAGCTACTGAATCATCACAGTGCTTACCGTGACCAGGAGAACGATTTATATTGAAATACAATAAAATGCTTTATAATATTAATTGAACATCATTTCGACATTAAATACAGTCCGCTCGATTTGATTAGGATGCCCACTATCTACCTGGATCATCTCAAGTTTAAATACGCACATTTCCACGTGCACCTGCCTTACATCGCGGAAAGGAGGTCGAATGTACATAGGTGCTAGTTTTAGGATGGATTTTTTCGCTGATTGCTAAACTATGCAAGATTTGGTTTAGATCAGTCGAATTGTATAGTGAACAGACATACAGGTATACATTAGATTTTACACGTGTAATACCGCTTTAAAATCATGTCTAGCCTTTTCTTAAAAGTCTGGAGGCACAACGCACCACCTCAGCAAATCTATTCGGGATAATAAATGCGGCTCCGGGACGAGTCTGGAACGGAAGCCGAGTGCATTTGACAGACGTAATCTGTGATATTTAGATTCCAGAAATTCCTCTCTAAGTAGGGCGCCGCTCAGATCTTTACAGCATCACCGACTCGGATTCGAGAGCTCTTAAAATTTGAACACACTCGAGTGGACAGAGATGGATTCCGAGCGGAGAGAGAAATACATTATTTATTTTTTACTCGCGTTTGAAGCGTTGCTCTAGTATCTTTTGCAATACTTAAGAATGATGTTTAAAAAATGATACGCATATTTAAATGTACAGTAATATCTAGGCGGATTTAGCCAGGTTGAAGCATTAGTTGTAAGCAAACATATATATTGATAAAGACAGATTCTTCTTCTTCTTTTTAATTGACCTGTGTGGTCTGTTCTAGGATAGACCTTCTGTTATGTCGATTTCCAGTTATCCTTCCATCTTTTGGGAGGTCTTCCGCGAGAGCGAGTTCCGTGAGGCTGACTATGTAGTGCGATTAGTCCATTCTCTGGACATGACCATACCGGTCCCTTCTTCGCTGTCTACTCCTTCGTACAATGTCCTCAGCCTCACATATCTCTCTTACCCTGGTGTTCCTCGCTCGATTCCTCAGCGTCTTGCCTGCTATCATCCTCAATGTCTTCATCTCGGAAGTCCTCAATATTTGTTTAGTTAGGACAGGACAAAGATAAAGGAAGCGAAATTAAATATTTATATATGGCAAAAAATTACTATTAATAATTATAATTATTATAATTACCATACGAATTATTCATGGATTTGACGTTAAAATTGTAGAGATTATTCATTAAAATTGATGGAAAACATAAACTGTATCATCTATACTTGAGTTTAATTATATTCTAAATACTACGATTTTCGACGGTATCAGAATCTCACATCTTAAGTTTAACTTAAGGAGTATTAAAATGAGTATATTAAAATATAGAAAAATATGTGCAAATAAAAATAATTCATCAATTAGTTACTGACAGAAGGAACCTGTTACTATTAAAGGAATTACTGGTAAAGGTGGTTGTAACGGGAATATTGAGAATAAGAATTGTTGAAAGGAATATTGTTTAGAAAAAACGCCCGAGTTGAAATTTATTTTAATTTTGCCAGTAACCAATTAATTGATTACTATGTCCTCTTGGGGATAAAATCCAGTATTGTGTTCTTCAAAATTTTGAGCATATTCAAAATATTCTGAAATGATGACTATTTGCATTTCCACCTTATCCGTGTAATTTTTTTCCATTTTCGAATGCAGTCAGTTTAATACATCACTTATCGAGAGCGATTCTGAACTCCCGAATTTTGAGTAGTAAAACATAAAAAATATAATTAAACTAAAGCAGAGATAACATATTTAAACTTTATATTTTCTGTATATACATATATAATTCTTCTGTACGTGTGTATGTCACTAAACTACTCCTAAACGGATGGGCCGATTTTAATGTAATTATTTGTGTACGTTTGAGATATACTGGATGGTATAGATTCACACTGGACCCGGTAGGTGGCATTGCAGTCGGGTTCTAAGATTCAGTTCTAGGTTCGGGCAGGACAACCTCTGTCGGGTCCGCTAGTTTTGTACAAATCTAGTTAAGCTTACCTATTTCAAAGCAATAACTGCACATGTCTTTTTTGACATTATTTTATGTGTGTATTTTATTTCTACGTACCTTATAGACAATACAAAACTGTATTTACAATGCTGAAGCAAACATTTAATATTTTGTTATGTGTAGATATTAGTTTACATATACCTATATTTAAAGAAAGACTTAAAATGGACACTTGGCAATTTTTCAAATGCAATTTTCATGCACTTAGCAAATATGGTAGAGTTTGTAATAACATTAAGTGAGTAGGGAAAGAGCAGGACATCTTACGTAATCGGGTTGATTGAGCTTCGATAGCAAATGGGTTCTTGGATGCATTCTCAGTAAAAGTTAAATATTCGGTTTTTTATTTCAATTTTTGGTATCTTATTATTTTTATCTACATGAGAAACGAATAAAATTTTCTGGGTGCAACAAAAATAGATCAATTTGATTGATAAAATGAGTTGAATGATCTATTAATTAAGGTAATAAAATAATAAGATAAGACATTGGGATAAGATATAAGTCTGTCTGCGTCATACATTGGATCCAAAATGGTTTATTTCTGAACAATTCTCCGGCATATTTAGTCTTGGTGGACAAAGTGTAAAACGAAATCTTGAAATGTACGTAAAAAAAAAGGTAAAAAAAGTACTAATATCTATCAAGAAAGAACTTGAGTGTTGGGCTTGTTACGAAATGGGAGACGTATGAAGTATTGTAATTGATAAATTGTATTATAGCGGAAGAAAAATATAAAATAACAAGAATTACTGTCAGATTTATACATACCTTTGTGTATATAACCACTTGAGTTTATCCGGTATCGAATAAACTCGCGTGGTTAACTATATTTGCTTTCATCAGGGTGATAAAAAACTAATTCTTTTTTAAATTATAAAACATGCATTTTCTATCATTCTACTTTAATATTTAATAAATAATTTAAATTTATAATCCTAGTAATTGACTGCATAAATGTGTAAACATATAATAGATGTAGAATAGTGAAAGAAATGCGAAATTACATTAAAGATGGAAATTTATTGAAATATTTTGAGGATACACCGGTAGGTAGTTAAATTAAATTGGTCATTTGTGATATTTCTATTACTTTTAAATACTTTACTTATTTCGAACGATTTCAAATTACCCCATTAAAGATCTTTATTATTTACATATTAAATAAATAAACCCAATATTTACTAAGTGTAATCATTTTTCATTAAACGATTAGAAAATTCTGAAAAATCATATTAATAAAATTCATCACATTGATTAAAATCAATAATCACGATTTATTTACATAACATGTTATAAGAATTACGTCAGTGTACAAATAATTGTGTTGAATAGTTTCCACTGGAGTATTAAGAATCTTCTTTGAAATTGCGCATTAAAATTTTGATAACACTGACCAACTGAAACGCAGCCTTGCTATTATGCAGATCCATTTCCAAGGTGAAAAAAATGCAACAATAAAATCGTATCTAGAGAAGTGAATGGCCGACATGCAATGTAGAAAAATTGAAGAATTTTATTACAGTCATCAGATCAATGATTTAAATAATAGAAAAAAATTACTCCTTTATTAACAACTGACAATCGTCTGATACACAGTTCTTATTTAGGCTAGCATCATCTTGCAAACATTGTCAACAAATTGTGAAAATGATAATTAAATAAGGTAATATATTTTCCTAAGTAATATAATTTACCTTTGAACCAGCGGGCAGCGTTGATAGCTATTGAAAATAAGTATTTTATCCGTCTCATGCAGCTATCAAATTTCCCCGCAATTATTACCTGAAACAAAATAAGAAAAATTAGTTTTTTTTTTAATCCAGGTCTAACTTGAAGTCTATTCAGTCGGGCAACGCCAAACCAATAAACTTTTGACTAGAGGTCACCTCCAGGGATCCCATCCCGCTCCCACATATATAATATATTCTTGGTGTAATAATAAACCAACATATAAAATTGTGTGTATATTATGTGTTTGATCTTTAAGAATAGGACCAGATGTAACTGAACACACACCCACCTACTCCCACACCTTTCCACAGGGCACCTTTCCTACTAAAATCTTGTATCTATGACACAAAATTTCTTGATTTTGGAACATCGTCATTAACTGCTTGACTGTTTTGACATGTGGGGAACTTTGTGTGTACGTGACCGTACAAATCCTCCAGATAAGGATCAGAGCGGACCAGAAGAACATTGTGAGACGTAGCGCCCTTCTGATAAGGGAGGAACTAGTCAACCTACCTGGATCCGAAGGAAAACAAGATGAGAGCGTGCTTCCTTTCATTGCCCATTGAACTCTCCATAAACCTGGATCAAATCATTTTCCAATCCCTGTTCAAACATTATGGGTGGGAATAATGAATGTTTTGGACAAAAAAGGAGTAGATAAATCAATGAGTATACGAAAGATAATTTTCACATTAGATACTAGCGCTGTATAACTGTTTACAAAATGTTTAAGGAACATTTGGGCAGAAATACACAAGGATTCAAAAGCACATATCTATGTAGAAACAATAGTACCTACTCCGGTGAGAATCTAACAAGACCAGATTAAACAGAATCATTAATAAACTCACTGCGAGCATCCGAGTGTATCCATTTAAGACCGGCTGAAAGCTATTTGAAAGCTAGTTGCCTTATTCTATTAGGTTTACTGATCGATTGACGGATTCTGTCAGTAATTTGTAATATAAATGACAATAACGACATTACTAGGCGAAGCTCAGATTTGCAACGCTCCGCTTTACAAAATGAGATACATAAAGGACAGTATAATACCTTCAGGATTATTTGCAATAGCTCGAAGCGTAGGCTACGGACAAACCGGGTCCACGGCAGAATAATCCAAAAGAATCTTAAATAAATAGAAAAACGAAAAATCAATGCGTTAAAATCTACTGTACATGGGAGCAGAGCATTATATGGAAGTGAAACCTCGTAGATTAACTAGGGAGAGAGAGAAAAATAGATTGGAGGCACTCGAGGCGGGTGCTAGAGAACGATGGAAAGAATAATCACTTCTTCTAAGTAACGATTACAAACGAAGAAGTTCTGAGGAGAAGTGCTCCAAGATAGTCCAAGATAGGCTCTGTGATAGAGGCCGTAGAAATTCATCAGGGGCCAATGCATTTGACACAATACTTACTCAGAAATGTAAATGAGCCAAAATGGGGGAAATGGATTGGACACAATGCATACTTAGAAATGTAAATGAGCCAAAAGGGGGCCAATGGATTTGACACAATGCATACTCAGAAATGTACATGACGGAAAAGGGGCTAATGGATTGAACACAATGCAAACTCAGAAATGTAAATGAGGCAAGAAGACACAGAAGAAGACCTTGACAAAAACAGACCCAACAAATAATGATAAAAGCGAACTTCTGTGAGCTAAAATCTACTTCTAGATGGTGTCCAGGCCAGAGAGATACATGGCGAACGTTGCATCGACACGTCTCCTGGCCATTATGAAGAGAAAAAAATGTTCTTAAATAGAAAATATTATTACTTTATCTTGAAACAAAGCTTGATGATGAAACTAGCTAGTTCTAGGAAAACGAGAGTAACTTAGGCCCTGTTGTTTCAAGTTGGATTAAAATAAAAGTTCGATTAAAGCATAGATTTTTACGGAAACGGATTGTTTGGACGTTTGATTGGTAGAGCACGCAAACATTTATGCTTTAAACAAGCTTTTACTTTAATCCAACTTGAAACAACCGGGCCTTGATGATGTCTTGAAACGAGGCTTGAATTCCTAACCACATGATCAATATGCGAGCGCGTAATAATAATAGGAATATTAATGCAGCTTCCTTTAGCAGAGAGATTAATGTATTAATGATTAATTGTTCAAGTCGTATATTACTATTTTACGTTTTACGCTGTAATTCCTAACCGAGTTATTTATATGGGGTATAATTTCTCATTTAATTAGAGCAGTAAAGAGCATTTTTCAAACGTGTAATCGTTACTTGTAATTAACTACAAGAAATAATAACAAATATAATATCCTCATCAAAACACAAATTAATTAGCAATTAAAACGCCAACAATTACATGAGCGTTCCGTACTGTTTTAGTACAACACTGATCCAACGTAGGTTATAAATCATATAAAATAATAACACGGGGCGTATCTCCCAGGTCAGGTGTGAGGCGGAGCGGGTTCATATAGACGTAACACACTGCTTTCGTCGTAAATATGACTAATGAATTTTAAGGAGGCGTTTTGGAGCCGAATAGCGTAATTAATTATCAGTCCTGACGCAAATTAACAGGGCACTTTGAAAAATAACACCCTGTTTCGCAAAGAACTCCCCCCGGTGCTGTGGTAAATGGGACATGATTAATACTCGACTTAATTATCTTCGCAGTATTATATCTTGATAATGTTGTATCTTTATGATATAACAAAATGTTCTTTTTGCATGTATAAAAAAGAGCAATTTATCTTGTATATGAGTCGTTGAGTATCAAAATTACCCAATCACCATTTTTGATTTTTATTTTAGATTGGAACGTCAATGCATTCTCTAGGCTAAATCCTAAATTTTACATTTTGTCGTAAAACGGCTGTGCAGCATGGCATACGATATATTATCTGTAATAAACGAAGAAAATAAGTACCGAGAAATACTATCAAAACAAGTATCAATCTGAAGTTATTGCGTGTTAAATAAGCTTGAGTTTCAAAACATAGCTATATTGACAAATTCACTGGAGTGAAATATGAATATCTTCATTGTTTAGTAAAAATTACAAAAACATCTAATAATATTTTATACTCTTAAATTACTGAAAACTTTATTTCACTACACTCCTGATAATGCAATGAATATATTTATTTCCTTGAACTTCAAAACCAACATTGTCATGGTTTCGAAATGTACTGAAGTAAATTTTTAATGTTGAAGTAACTCACGAAACCTACAAATTTTATTTCCATTATTTTGGTCAAATATATTATTTTTATTTCCATGTTCCGTTACTTTTTATTTCGTCTCATTCAAGCTATAAACAAGATGTAAAAGAGTTTTCTTTGATTTGACAAAAAAAATAAACTTTTTGGCGTTAAGTAGGTTTTGATATTCAACTACTCATAAAACACCAATATTTTTCTCCGTTTCACGAGTAAAGAAATATGAAAGGAAATTGATATATTGCATTAGAGTAAGGTTTCATTTTCTTTGAAATGAACAGCTTATGTAGGCTTTTTAACTGAAAGCTTATTTCTACAACAGACCATCAGAATATACTAAATTAAATATATTATAGTAACTTTCTTATTAATTTATATAGAATATAATTAAATATATAATAATTAATATAAATTAACTTTGTTTAAAACCACTTATTTATTGAAAAAAATCAACATGTTTCAAAGCCAATGGCTTCTTCATCAGGAAAACAAAAATAATATTTAAAAATCGAAGTATAGATCAAAAGTTATATATGGAAAATAATAATATAAAGTACCTAATTAATATGAAAATAAATTTAAAAGATAACTATTTGCAAAAAGGACCTGATTATTTATAATATTCAATTTACTATTTACACTCTTTCTTAATATTAATCAACATGTTTCAAAGCCATTGGCTTTGAAACATGTTGATTTTTTTCAATAAATAAGTGGTTTTAAACAAAGTTAATTTATATTAATTATAATTATGTTACCACAAAATAAATTTGCTACATTTGAAGAAGAAAATATATAATAAGTTTTTTGGTACGAGGTTTGGTTTCACAGCTGGATCCAATACGTTTGACTTGTTTAAAAAAATTACCACGAGCTTGTAAATTTTTGAAACAATTATGGAAAGGTCAAAAACTTAATACTATGTAAAAAGTATGTTTTGCTTAAAGAGACATTTTAAGCAAAACATACTTTTTTCAAAAGCATTGAAGTATAAAATGTGTTTAACAAAAGAATTTATATTTATAGAAATGTTTAAAATTGTGCCTTATTTATGTATTTGGCGCCTATCCCAGGAAGAAAATAATAGTTTTAAAATATTAAACCGATGCAAATATGTCACTGAAGAAATTAAAATGATAAACCTTGTTGGTTGTTGTAGCTTGTTGGTCTTGTGGTTAGGACACTCGCCTCGTGATCCAAAGGTCGCGGGTTCGAACTCACTCCAGACTAGCAAGTTAGTCCTATTTTCATAGCACAAGCGCTTAGCTTAGTTTGAAAATAGTAAGAATATTGAAGTGACACTTATTCCGTGTTCGCATCTCTATTTTTTAAAAAAAAAAACCCTTTCCATCGAAAGAAACGGAGCTTAAACCAGGGATCGTAATTTTGCCGATAGACTTGTCTCACAACCGAGCTGTGTAGACCAAACTTATCTTCTCTCTTTTTGGTCTTTCGCCGATTCCAATATCATCTTAGTGCCGACCAATTTTACACCCTGCCCAGGGAATCCAATCGCGAGATCCGATAATAAGTTTAATCCGGAAACTTTTAGGATCCCAAAATAATATTAAGTCTAATCAATGAAACTCAAAGGATTCTGAGCTGCTTTCTTCGTCTATCTGTCTCGCAAGCTATTATTTGTGCTATTTTTGATTTCTTAAAAAATTACTTATTTAAATATAAATATCTGAGTAAAGAAACCGTATTTGTTATTTTTTTCTTCTTTGAAGTTATACTTCTTACGCGCCGTTGTGGTGAAATTTTATTTATGCATAATATGCTACGGGCGTTATTGGTTTGTTTATTTGCTATTTGCTAATTATATTTTTTACAATTTAACTATGATCAAATTCATTATGTGTTATTATGGTAATTAAAGTGTGTGATTACTATTTCAGTTTCTTTATACAAGCAAAATGCAATTCATTACCATATTTAACTCGGAACTGTCTTGATGGAAATTCTCATCTGTTTTGCGGACGCGCACGTGAAATCGCATTGCATTCTGTCCAGTTACGTTCCAACGCAAAGTATACAACACATTATGCTAAAGAAATATAACTTCTAACGCGCGTACATAAATGCATGCACCCATTTTTTGTATAAAAGTAAGATTAATAAGTATTTTATAATCCAAGAATCATCGAAAACGAATCCAATATCTCGAAAATTGATTCATTAGTCATGTCCCGATTCTCCAGAAATTTATTTCGTCTCTCATTTTATTTAAAAAATAAAGCTAATAAATAACACAATGTCCCGGACGGAATTACGATTGAAACGTACAAAGTTCAAAATTGAAAATAGAAATGATAATGTTTATAACTTCACAAGACATAGAAGTGTGACTAAAAAAATATATATTTTTTTAATTTGGCAACTACGCTCTGAAAGTGGAATCTTATAACTCTAAATTTTATTCATCAATTTCGTTTAACGGCGACGGGAGTTCCGACGGAAAGAGACAATCAAGCGATCGACAATTCAATAATAATATACTTTCTAAAGTCATTGGCCTTTAATTCAGAAACATTTCCAACGAGGGTCTATGGATGCTTTAAACGAACAATGCAGTATTTACGAACTGGGTCGTAGAAATTCGCTTCCTATGATGGAATATGCTTTCTTTCTTGTCGATTGCGATCTTCATGAACCACCACCATCTTGACTATGCTCCTTCATCTTTCAAGACATCCCACAGATCTTACAGACAAGGGCTAGTGACCGCTAGACTTATGTTATAAGCGGGCTACTTATACGCCTGACGCAGGGGCAATCTAGGGTGTAAAAAGCCAGTTATAACGCGGTCGAATGGGCGGCGTAATATCCGCTCGAGCTATTGGGTACTCCTCCTCAGGGGCGTGGGTATAAATGACCAGTAATCTCCGGTGACAAGCTGGGTATCGCGACCAACCCCGGATTCTGCTGCTGGGTCCCCAGACCAGGTCCTCCGTGGGTTGCTGTCCTCTCGTCGCTGCCGGAGTAACTACAGATTCCTCTACCGGGTTCCCAGACTAGATCCTCTGTTAGTTACGTTTCGTGAGCCAGCTAGCGAAGGCCAAAGGCTCGGACTTAAGATCAGTTAAGATCTCTATACGATGTCTGTATTTGTAATGTATTCACAACAGCTTGTATTGTGATGTGTATAGCCAACACACGTGACACCTTCCTCACTTTTACACCCTAGATTGCCCCTGCGGCAGGTGTGTTGAGTAGCCCGCTATAGTATTGCTGAGCATCCAGGCCTGCCGTGACGTGGACGCCGAAACGGGGAGCGAAATGCCTGAACACTAAAGCGAATATAATTAATAACCAGATAAATTTTATGAATATCCCGTTACTTGACATATTCCCCATTTCGGCGTCCACTTCTCAATTACCCTCACCATAGCTGTAGCCACGCCCCGTTCAAAAATCAATTTCTTTGCTAGAATAGGTAATGGATAGTTAGTTTGCGTCTGTCGTGATGAAGATACAGTAGTGTCGAAACGGTAGACGTAGAGTTACTAGTTAAGTGGTTAACATAGAGTTGTTTAATTAAAATTAATAATTAAATTTGAGTTTGTAATGTAAATGTTATATAAAAAATTAATAAAAAGAAATTGAAATTGAAAATTCATATCTGAATGTCTTTATGTCGTCCATGAAAGCAACTGCCGTCTGTACTTAACATTTTGCGCGCTTGGAATGGGCGCGTTGCACTCTGCTTTGGCAAAAGTGGAAGTAGGAGCTTACTCCTACTCACTGGAGGGTCTTATCCCTGTGTAACCTGTGCGCATGGCCCGCAGGGCAGAAGCGCGCCTGTAGGTGCCCGTGACGTCACGGCCCGGGAAAGGGGGAGGCCGATCCTCGCGCTAAGCTCGCAGAGACACGTGTCACGACATTAAAGTATTAATAATAAATTAATAACCCGAGCAGCTACCTACTTTACGATGTGTCTCCGTAAATTCAAAAATTAAACTCACCGTACGACACATAAACCCGGATCGTAAACTCGGAAAGCATTTTAAAATTTAGAAGTAGGTACTAAAAATATTTTATATGGATTCATTGTCATGTGTATTATAACACGCATTTTGAAAAATTTAGTCTGGAATTAAATTCCAAAAATTTGAGTCACTCGATTGGAATTTACAAGCAAATGTTTATCTGTGTACAGCGTCGCGGTAGTTTATTATTGGTCACCTGTATTTTAAATCAGGGTTCGAAAAAATCCGACTTTTATAGAAAAAATAAAAAAAATGTTTTTTTTATATATATATATATCCGATATATATAAAAAGTTGGATAAATATCCAAAATTTTATTCTGCTTTTTTGCATACGTCGATTGACACAAACTCGAAATAATTATGATTTTTTTTTATTGTGTATATGAATTGTTATTTATTAAATAAATGAATTGCTTACTAAAAAATGCTAATATATGCAATGATTATATATAAGTTATAACAGTTGCTCTTTCTAATGTAGTGTTATGTATGGGTGTTTGTTTCTTTGAGTGAAATAAAAAACGGATTATATATGAAAGAAATTAAACTAAAAAACAAACCGTAACACTTTCTTAAATACAACTAGCGCCATCTAGTAACGACCGCAGATATCAAAATAATAACCGATAGCACTTTTAGTACCATCTGTTAACGACCACAGAATTTTTTTTGGATATATATCGAAAATAAAAATCAAGCCATAAATATCGTGATATATATCCTCTGATTTAAATGTCACCATCGTCATTAAGGCGATCGTGTTTATAGTTCCTCAAGTACACTTTGTACTTAGATGGTCAATTCTTGTTTAGATAATGCTCCAGATTTCGTATAGAAGATTTCGTATATATCCATATAGAACTACTCATAATCTTAAAATGTAGGTTATGGACCCGGAATTTTAACTGTCTGAAGAGTTGTTTAGACCTGAAAAGGTTCTCTGTAAATGGACCCATAAAATGGTATTGTTTGCGATCCGTGTAGCATTTTTAAAAGGGTCGTCTAGCCGTGTCTATAAATTTGTACACCTGAGGCAAGCGAGGCGGAGAAAACAAACGCGTTTTTAAAAATATAATTAATTCCTAAAAGAAAAACAAAAACTTCGCTGGAATGCGCGTGGAAGAGTGAAAATGGCATTTAAAAATAACCTGCCACTGTATCATAACAAGTCTTTTACCAATATAATCTTCCAAACCTTAAATAATGATTATTATTTTTGTATAGGACAAACGTGTGGAAATTTTGAAGTTAGAGTTAAAGAACACTTAAGGTGTTTAAATAGCAATAATTATTCTGAATTTTCTACCCATATTTTGGCTATGGATCATTCTTTTGATATTAATAAGTGTTTACAAATTTTACAAACAAATTATACAGAATCACTATTTGATAAATTATAAATTTTGGAAATAAGAAAATGTGTTAATAGTAAATTGAATATTATAAATAACCAGGTCCTTTTTACAAATAGTTATTTTTAAAATTTATTTTCATGTTAAGTAGGTACTTTATTATTCATTTTCCTATATAACTTTTTAATCTTTTGATTATCTATACTTCGATTTTAAAATTTAATTTTGTTAGTATACATTTGTTATCCTGACGAAGGGGCCATGGGCTCTGAGATAAGTCGATTTTTTTTCTATTAAAAAGTCGTGTAAACAAAGTTTCTTTCTATAAATTATAATTATAATGTCACCACAAAATAATTTTGCTGTGTTTGAAGATGAAACTTAAATATTGGTTTCCTATAGTTTTCAGTTACGGCCTAAAAACCTTGGTGGAGTAAAATCCCATCGTTACTGATGAGGAAATAACAGAGAAGCTTGAATTTAGCCATTCGACCATCCATTGACAGCTGCGTGACGTCGGAAAAGTCAGCATATTAGGCAAATAGGTTTCTAACAAACTTTCCTAGTCTATTCAGAATATTTATGAGAGAATATTCAACACAGAACACGTTAAAAACACACAACGCTGGATTTTATTCCAGTGGGACATCATTAATCAAGATAATATTATATTATATAGTGGTGGACCAGGTCTTACACTTACAACCTGGTTAGGCTGGAACAAACATTATATTATTATTACTATCATGATTATTGTTATAAATGTCTCATATATTATAGGGTGTTCATAGGGCTTACGACCTATTGTACGGATAGCTTAAATGTTCATATTATACACAATGTAACATTCATCAATTCCATACACGATAGACTACCACATCTATAAAATTTGTGATATCTGTATTAGTTTATGGGAATGATAAATTTTATCTGCAGATGGCGGTAGCAAAATAAAATTCACATTTAAAATAAAATGTGCAAATTATACATATATACAACTACCAAAAATTTGTTAGATGTGCTAGTCTATCATGGGTGGAATTGGTGAACGATACATTGTGTAAAAGTGATCACTTAAGCCAGTCGTACGATAGGTCGTAAGTCCTATGAACACCCAAAAAGACTTTCATACCTACGTACTTTCCCATATTAAAAAATGCTTCGTTTCTATGAGACATCTATAATATACCTCGATTTAACTTAGTTAATTTCAGTCTTAGGTCCCCTCTATTAGTTATATCCAATCGATTTCTTTTTTTAATGAGTAAATCGCTTATGGCGCTAAAACCACATTCCACCAAATAAGATGATGGAAAAGGTAATTCCAGAGCCTAGAAAATAAGCGTCTAGAGTCTAGACTCTAGAAATTACCCTTTCTAGAGTCACCGAATCGTCAGAATTACCCTAAATAATGTCTAGAGTCTAGACAATAAGCGCAAATATCGTAACCTTCGAAGGAGAAAAAATACAATATGACAAACTCTTGAATGAAAACTTAAGTTCTTGATTTACTAAAAATACTTTGAGAACTCCAGATGTTAACCAAGTAGGTACTTTTATTGCCACAATAAATCAAACATTCAAAGCCAAATATCCCAGTTTGATTTAAGTGCGGTTTAATACACCGTTGCAGAACACCGTCCATGAATGCATATTACACTTTTTTATATAGGTGTATAAAAAAGTAACCCATAAAAACCAAGCTTTTATTATACTCCCTTTCTTTGTAAAATATAACAACAATTAAAGACGAATTAAAACATATAACATAACACTAAACTTACAGTAATTTAATATATTTCTAAAATGTCAGATGTTTTGAGCTTTGATAAGACACTTCATGCTTTGAAGATTAAATTCTAAAAACATTTGTCAGTCAATTTAGATTTTCGACATTCAAAGTGAAGTACCTATTATGTATATCGACGGAGTAATTCAAATTTAGAAAATATTCCGCGACTTTATCGGGCCGCCGTTGCTAATCAAACTTTTCTAATGATACCAATTTGAAAAACCAATAAAATTTCTAAAAATCCGAAATTATACTATAATTATTCTTTTTTTAACGAAAATTTGATAGATCTTCTTGATCGTCGCCACGAGTCTACTTGCCAAGTTTCAGCTCGATTGGATCACGGGAAAAGGGTCAAAAATCGACCCAAAAATTTTTTTTTGCCGGCAAGCAAGCAAACGCCACGAGTTAATATAAAGGGAGTAAAAATAACCAAAATCGCTTATAAAAAGTTTATTAGATTTTTTAAATTTATAATTATGTCCACCAACGAGGTTAACGCTATAGATATCAAAAATTTAAAAATGACATATTTACTAGGTGCGATATTTTAAGTTGAAATCTTTACGTATTTTTACACATTCTAAAACTTCGGGTACGAGCTATTAGTATTAGATATAAAAACGACAGAAGCGAATGTAATCAATATGAAATTTAATAAAATTATCATTAGTATTAACAAAAAAATAAAAAAACTAAAGATTGCGAAACCGCAAAGAGAGGAAGTGAATATCCGTTCCATTGTTGCAGACTTTTTTTTCTAAATCTGTATCATTAGTCGTTAAACATAATTAATTGTATTGCGGGCGGACCTTGCGTTCTAGCTATCTAAAATGTAATTAAGTATTTAAAAGGCTAATTGCTTCTTCCTACCGAATTCTCGCAACGGACATGCAAAAAGACAATGCAAACAATCCACTCAATGAAAATAAGTAATTTAATATTAATGCATTTTTTCCCAATTTGTACTACAAAATATACGACCGTGTAATGTTTATATTTCAATGAGAAGTTCTGTCAAATTTTAATCTTTGTATTGAATCTGAGTAGGTCAACATTAACCAATCGTTCAATGTTATAAAATAGCAATCAAATGGGTATATCGTTTTTGGTATGCGCTATTATAAAATCACGTCTTGGCCGCTAATAAACAACATTGTACACTTCGTTAATTTATGTGATGTTGTGAAAATGATATAAAACAAATAATAATATTGTTAGGGGATCGTGGCCGTGGGAGGCAAATAAACTTCAAATTTGAAAACTTGAAATTACTTACGTTTTATTAATTAATTTATATCACTGGATACGTATTTAATCGGAGCATCGTTCTTTATTTCACACTAATTGTCACTCTTGAATATTTCACAAAAACGTAGGTAGGTACTTCTCTACTTCGCTTTACTCTTATCTATTTGTCACAATTCGC
Organism: Agrypnia vestita; assembly: GCA_016648135.1. Taxonomy (NCBI): domain Eukaryota; kingdom Metazoa; phylum Arthropoda; class Insecta; order Trichoptera; family Phryganeidae; genus Agrypnia; species Agrypnia vestita. Next base: position 61,564 of record JADDOH010003642.1, on the reverse strand, counting down.
TAGTTTCTATGGCATCGTCTCGTTTATCAAAACAAAAACGCACACTGTCTGTCAAGCGAGATCCCGTTGCGTATATAAAGGACCCGATGTTGCGATGTTTATAGAATCTAGTACATTATCCCGGACTTTTGTAGTAATTTTCAATTTACTGAAAAAGGTAGAGTGCTGAAAAATCATCGATTATGTGCAATTCTTTCCGCTTCTAACATCTCGTGACAGTATTATTTTAAACTAGCTGTAACCCGTCAAAAATGTAGATACTTTTACATACCGCTTCCTAAAGAATAACTATTTACTTATTTATATAGCCGACACCCATGAAATAGTAATAACGACTTTTAATCAAAATATTTGAACATTTTTTTCATATTTCCCCTGCCGGCAGTTAAAAGTAATATTTTGAACGCTGACGATTATGTTGGGCGGAACAAGAAATTCTCGTCCTTGCTAATATTATATGTACTGTATTTTTGACGTAACGCAGGCTCGGCGGTAGCAACATCGCTATCGTTGCCGCCTTCGGGTTTGCTGGCCCCATCTCCGGCCGTTTAATCTCGTTTTTTTATGCGTGAATTCGAACTAAATTACGGAAGTTACACGAAGTTACGGGGACAGACAGACAGACGGACGGAAGGACGGACAGACAACGAAAGTATTGTGTTTGATTCGGTGTAAATCTGTTTCACACACACCTTCTAATTTCTTCAAGCATAGTATCCAAATATAAATTAAAAGCCAATATTTTCGCTGTTCTGGTAGAAAAATTGACATTTAACTTTGAGCTTTACGCGTATATAAATAAGTACGTCTCGTCTATTTTCTGCTGGGATATCAATCACCAATAAGAGCAATTTCGTTATCCTAAGAATGGAAGAGTATATATTTCTTGTGGTCCGTGTCCATGGATGAGATTTTAAAGAGATCTTCGATTCGAAATAATCTCCAAAAAGGGACAAAGCTTCCACGAGATCTTCCACCTTGACATCTCGTTATCTTGAGAAAAGGAGGGTATTGGCACATTGGTCATAACAATAGAGTATAAAATTGTGCAGAGGTGAAATAATAATAAGTCTGTGGTCATAATTATATTCTTGTGGATTTTTATCACCGATGGGTAATATGATATGTATACAAGAAATATTTATTTATAATCTTAATGATCTACATAACGATGCAGAATTTTGATCTACATAACATGCTTGAAAAATTCCTTTGTTTAAAAACATAAGTCAAATAAAATGATAAGAATCATGCAGAAATTAAAAGATTTTTTATCATTTTATTCGACTTGTACTAAACGGAAGAGATTTTTCATAATTTATATAAGTGCCGTAATGATAGTTCAACGTTTTGTAAAAAAATAAGTCAGAAATATTTTTAAAAAAATGCCAACTGTGATGTCCGCGTATGTACAGAAGTATTGATGTTTCTAATCACGGTTTATTTTTTTGTTTATTTGGAAATATTAACAGATATAAGAAAATGATATACATATAAATATATGAGAATGTAAATAGTTGATAATTAACATATTAACTGATATCCTAGCATATCTCACGTAGAAATAATTTTGAAGTAGTACATAATAATAATAATATAAGCATGTTAAAATAAAATACATCAATTGTAACAGTAGTGAGTAGAACATAATAAAGTAAATAACAATATTAAAGTATACGTATTACCTAACTTAATTTATATCTGCATTGCAGTAATGAATCAATATTCAGTTATTAATTAACTATTAATTCAATGTTGCGTCGCAGAATTATGTTCACTTGTGATCTTAGGTGGTATAGAGACACATGATAGATGTTTATGTCGATGAACAAGTCGGCACATTCTCACTATGGGGGAGCGTAATCCGCAATTGGTACGAGCTACAGGAATGTTGAAAATACCCTGTGTTCTAGTAGCTCTTGCTGGGACGTGGATGTTGAAAAGAGATAAAAGGGGTGGACAATTAAATTGGTTAATTATTAGTTAATTAATTTCTTAACATTTTCGAAACATAATCAAGGTAGACATCCACCTGTGAAGTATAGTGAGCTTACTCTCTTACACCCTGTTATCAGGTATAAATTCACGTTATTCGACCATTCCTATCGGCCGTAAATGTCCCTCTGCCAATGTATTTCCCTCCGGGTGTTGGGATCGATTCCTCTCGCATTCAGACTGTATCTCGCGTCCGTCTGTCGCCCCGAGTGATGCAGTGCTGCCATGCGTGAGAGGCGATAGCAGTAATCCTGCTCGCAATACTACACCTGAACGGTTCGCAGCTTCACATACCGCCCGGCAAAGGGTAATCGAAATTCGTGCGTACAGCGTGATCATGGAGCATTTGGGGCAAACTATATTTGAACTCCGTAAATAAATATGGTTCACTAAAAAAGTCAAACATAATAATTTCGTTATCTGTCCGTCCGAACTTCGTGTGACGTCCGTAATTCCGTTCGAATTCACGGCTAAAAAAAACAAATTAAACGGCTGGAGGTAGGGCGCGAACCACGGCCGCGGGACGCTATCGATAATGCCACCATTGCAATCCGCAAACCGCCAAAAAGATCCTATAAATAGGGCTTAGCAAAGACGCGAACCATTGATCCGTCATTTTTGACGGGTAACAACTAATTATAATAATATATGTATAAATAAATTTAAAAAAAAAAAAATTGTATTTATTAATATTTAAAGCTTTAACTTTGTGGTTAGACATTATAACAGATTGTTAGTTAACTTAGTAAAAACCACTACCAGTAGTGGTTTTAGATGGCTTCCTTTTTTCACTTTTTAACGATCCAAAAAAGTAGATATGGAATTTTTCGCACATCCGTCATTGTTCTACGATCGTGACGATATATTTATATAATATTCATCGTGTCAAAATTACAATGTACGGTTGTTCCGTAAACGATACCGTAAACCGATGAGAATAGACCCGATACTACGTTACAAGACCAACTTAACAATTCCTCAAAATCTGTTAAAGTTCACATCCAACATAAAAAAGCAATTTAATGGATAAGCCATATAAACGTTCGTAGCACTCGTAATAAATTACCTTAACCCGCTACGGCCGCGGGAAGACGCGGAATACAACAATTTATTTGAAAAATTTCAAAGGAGAAATAATTAATTTTCCAAGAAAAAGAGAACTCATAACGGCCATTAACGGAGGGGCCGTATCTTTAAAATCCGCCTTAACTTCGCGGATAAATCTGGAATTTTTATGGAAGGCATAAATAACGCGGGGACACCGAGCAGCGCTTCCCGGGGAAAACTTCCGAACGACACAGAACCTGGATAATACAGTATAGGAAACAAAAAGCTCTAAAAACTACTTCCATTCCGATTTTTTCTATACCGGTGGCGTAACCGGGCGAGGCCGCCGCTCCGGTTTAACTGCGCAGTCTGGCGCGCCCCAACAACAACAATCAGCATTAAATAAGTTTCACGTGTGCGCGCGGATCTTCCGTGTAAAAGTTTTCTGGGCCATTACGCCGCGCGTGCCCGACTATCTGTTTATTTTTATTTTTACGCTGACCCGACGACGAACCTCGTTACGGGATGAAAAACAATCGAATACGGCATGTATTTAATTCCTCCTTATTTTCGTGAAAACGAGATTGTTATAATTAAAGTGAATTAATTTGTCTGTATAAAAATAGTAACGACATGTTAACTATTGCTATGTACTTGCTTTCTACTTTATATCATTACGTTATTTTTATTTGCTTTTTAAGGCATTCACCATGCAACAATTTCTAAATAAATTGTTTGAAGTGTTCATTATTTTATGACCATTTTACATATATATCAATAGAAATACGCTGCTGATTTTCAACACTTCCGTGTCATTTATATGCATTGTTTAAACATTTGTAAAACTTACTTTTTTTGTTTATACTGTAAAATTGACGTGCATTACCTAACTATTTTTTTGTAAAAGCCCTTATGATTTAAAAAGAAATGTTGGGCTTTTTTACAAAATTTATTACAAATGATTACTTTCAGAGCACCCGGGCGGTCAGTTTCAAGACAGAGCGAGCTATTTTATGTAGGTACCCAGTGCACTAACTGTAACAATTTCCGCCACTAACACTACTAGGTGGCTAAAATGATAATGAGATAACATAATAAATAAGTATTAGAAGCAAAAATAGCATAATTCTCTATTTAATACTGTCCGTCACTAATGTTACAAAGGAGCTATGTACTTATTTTTGTGCTGTCTGTTTAACCCAAAAGAGAGTTTTCTTTTCCTATACCCTCAAATGTCCCGACCTGTTTGCTCCTTACATTCTGTGTTTTCCTTTGTGCCTTTATACTGTTATTATACACTTAGTGTTTTGTATATGCTTACAGATTGTGTTAAATTATTGAAATATTACTTTCTGTATTGAAATATTTTGGTGGTTTATGTATATTTTTTAAATAATAAAGAAGTGAACTAACGGGACAATGAGGGCAAAATTTTGGATGGCAGCCGTGCGGCCCAATTCTGCTTTGCAGTGCTGGGTTGCACGGTTGCCTTAAAAAATGCCAACCTGGCGGCGAATAAGTAGGACCAATATAGGAGCTTTTGCTTATAAAATGGTCCTGGGTAAGCGGTGGGTCTGCCCTCATTGTTACAAAGGAGCTACGCTACTCCAGATAGCGCTGTTTTCACGGCCTAAACTGGCGGCCAAATATATTTAATAAAAGTACACAATTATAGCTAGTTTAGAATGCTGCGTTCGGCAATGCAACGGGCCGAACTGTTGAACAAACACGCGATATCACTCGTGAACCTCGTTGTTTAAAATAAATTATAATGTGTCATGACTGGAGCGATGTCGGTAAACAAAACATTATATATTATTTGTAAATATTATCGAGAAATGTTTTCAAATAGAGGTGACTCGATAAGGACAGCAATTTATTAAACAGCTGCTGCAACACGATAATAAAAATTTATCACGATATTTTTATTAAAATAAATATTTTTATTTTATATACCTACATATAAGTATATTCGTACATGCACAGAAGCGCTGATTACAATAGACCAGGAGCTGTGTGTATGATATGAGGACCGCGTTCTGACAATCATTGATTCAAGTTCAGAAAAGGCTATAGATTAATATTTTAAATGTTGCTAGAATTCTGACAATTGATTCAAGTTCAGAAAAGCCTATGGATTAATATTTTGAATGTTGCCAGAAGCCCTGTTGGTGCAATTTTTTTTATAATCCCTCCCTCTACAAATAAAATTAAGACAGAAATTATTAATAAAAAATCATAAATTGTTGATAAAAAATTATTTAATTAGAAAAAACAAATTTAAAGATACATACGTGAAAGAAATGCAAATAATCGATTATTCATATTTTTATAATTATTTTTTATACACTTGCACAACGAAAATCAAGTTAATTTGGATTTTTTACAATTAAAAGCCATCGTTCGACAATCGGCTGCGCATTTACGGGGCTGAAGTTGGCAAAGGTTGCTTTGTCGTGGGTACAGGTTAATATTTCTCTCTTCGTATCCAAATAAATTAAAATAAATTGTCTGTAGCTGAGTTTGATCGGCATTTATCCACAAATGCGTTTGTACCATAGCTCTTAACAAATATAAATGCAAAGCATCAGATGTGCACGTGATTTTCATTAAATTTAAATCAAATCCAATATTTTGTGAAATCCATACATGAAAGAAGTGCAAATGATCGAACAACGATCGAAAACACAGACGATATTTCCGTAAAACTGTTGATATATAAAATCAAAAGATGTCTCTAGCAGAGACCATAGTAATATATGAAAGGTTCTAGTTTCGAACATAGATATATATAGAACTTTCAAAATTTGTGGATGTTTTTACGATGGAATTAGTGAACGTTGCATTGTGTAGAGTGATAACTTAAGCCAGCTCATGCAGGTTGTAAGACCTGAGCTATCGTATAAAAGGCTTCCATCCACTTTTCTCATATATAAAATAGCTTCGTCTCTGTGAGACTTATATAATTTATCTTTAATATAAAATATGTTTCGTAGCTACTAGCAAAAACTTCGTCAGAGTCTTCTTCATTCAATTTTGAATGCAAGATATTCTTTTAACTTTGGTTAAATGTCGACAGTTACGGAGATAAGCGACATCAAAGTTTATATTTTTCCCCTTTTCCAAATGACGGTATAATCGAACAAAATGCTACATTCAAGAGTGCACATTCTTGTTAAAGAAATCCACACATGACTACTGTAAGCATAACTGAAAGCGTGGATACGCACCGCCGCCAGATTTGAAATTCCGGTCAATCTCAATATTGCACTTATTTAAATAATTGTAAACGGACGCATCTACGTTCTCATGTAGAGGACCTTCTTACTGTACTAGACGTATTGCGGCTTTCGAATAGGTGAGATAATAGAAACGTTTACTATTTTTTTTTTTTTATTAATTAATTTGATTAATTGAACAAAAGTCTGAAGGTAAAATTAAAATATCTCAAAAACTACGAGTCATACAATTTTAAATTTGCGTTTATTTAAATATTTTTCTTCCACCGTCCGGTAAAGTCGCGTGATGTCATTTCTGGTAACCAGTGTACATCGCGGCTCGTGCGCCGGCGTCCGGCAATGCGGACGCGTGACGTCACAGGCGAGTTGGAACACTAACTTAAATATTATTTTTCTCCGTTATTTATGGACAGATTACAATTTTATTTTCACAGGTTTATTGGTTTTGATCTATATTTTAATTCAATTGAGTGAAATACGGTATTATCAACATCACGAAACTTGTGCATTGTGATGAAACGAAAACGAAAAGTTATACAATTTGAATGATGCACGCGTGTACGGTGGTGCAACTCAAAATTTGAACAATAGATGGTGTTGACATTATTTTAAGGTATTAAAATTCCTTGCAGCAGTGTGTCAGTAGGTAGCCTTGGTTTTGTGCCGCAGCCGCAATGGACGCGTAGAAACGGCGTTTTTCACAATCGGCTATACTTAATTTAATTTTGTTATTTCGAAAATTAATCACGAAACTGGCGACAAAAATAATGTCAAATATTTTTAAACATATATGCTAATTGAGAGTATTTATTTTCAGGCGTATTCTAAGACATCTGTTTAATAATTCGAAATAATATCATATATACCCACGTTAAAATCCAAACCAAAAGAGACCAGTCCAATATATGAAACGTTCTTTATTCATACATACATACTTCTTCTTCCCCTTGTCCTAGTAGGGTCGGGGGCACAAAGACTCGACAAGGCGCTTCCATGATACCCTGTCTTGGGCTGCTTCTGCTCGAGTCAACCAGTCCAGACCCATTCTGTTTTCAAATACATTTTTTTGTTGTCTCTCCCAGCTTAATCTGGGTCGACCCACCGGCCGTCTTCCCTCCGGGGTTGCCAAGAGGATTCTTCTTGGTATTCGTTTCTCTGGCATTCTGAGCACATGTCCAAGCCACCTCAGTTGTTCTTTATTCGATCATATATATAGAACTTTCAAAATTTTGGTAATGTGTGATGTTCTTATGATGGAATTGTTGAACGTTGCATTGTGTAGAGTGATCACTTAAGCCAGCTCATGCAGATTGTAAACCCTGAGCTATCGTTTAAGAGACTTCCATCTACTTTTCTATATATATATAAACTCTGTGAGACTTTTATAAATCTATCCGTTATCAATTAATTCTAGTAATTCGTTCTTAGAACACACTTTCATATAAAAACACTGTTGAAACTCATTTTTACGAATAACTCGTTCTTAAATAAAATTCCTATTTCAATGTCTTCCTTTCAATCTCCTCCCTACTTCCTGTGAGCAAGGTTATTCTCCCATCCCCAGTTGATTTCGTCACATATTTTATTCTACTGAACACTTATTGTGCGTCCGTTCCGATGAAGATACAGTGGTATTGAAATAGTTCGGCGTTAAAACTTATCAATTTAATACAATGTTAGTTAGTTTTATCAAATTTATAAATAAATAATCTAAATAAAATAATCGCGTTGTCTGTCTGTCTATCCGTAACGTCCGTCAGTGGAATAATAAAATTAGAAACAGCGCGCGACACGCAAAGGCTCAGGAAACACGCAAGGGTCGCCCACCAAATTATACGGTCTTGACATTTTTATATAATTATTTTATTATATTAAGTTGATGACAACAAGAACAAAATAACTTTCTATTTATGAATTTTCAGCTTCAAAATCCTGCAATTTTTACTTCCTTTTTTTCGTGGCGTCTGCTTGCTTATTTTCTTGACGAAAAAACTTTGGATTGATTTGTAACCCTTTTCCCGTGATCCAATCGAGCTGAAACTTTGCATGCAGACTCGTGGCGACGATGAAAAAGATCTATCAAATTTTCGTTAAAAAATAATAATAATTATATGTAGTATAATTTTGGATTTTTAGAAATTTTAATGGTTTTTTCAAATTGGAATCATTACAAGAGTTTGATTATTACCAACGGCGCCGGCGGCCCGATAACGTCACGGAATATTTAAAATTTGAATTACTCCGTCGTTAGGTATAATAGGTACTTCACTACGAATTTCGAAAATTTATGACAATTGGTTCATAGGTGACAGCACACTTCGATTTTTTGGGAAGAAATCAAATAATAATGAGATATTTTTAGATATTTTTGACATAGATATTTGTCTAGACATGTTTCATTTTCAGTCAATCAATTATTACATGACGGTAAACTTAATTTACAAAGAAAGGGAGTAAAATAAAAACTTGTTTTTTATGGGTTAGTTTTTTTATCTCCCGTCATTCTTTACGGGTGTTTTTCTAAATTATCTAAAGTACGGTTGTATGTAACATAAGATTTAACGATGCCATTAAATGGACACAATTAATTTGAAAAAGAAAAGGGTAATAAGATTCACCTAAATATAAAAATATTTTTTAGCATTTTATTAAATACGGTGTTGCGAAAATGCCTGCGGTATTGTAACATTGATTTTCAAAACGGTACACGGCCATTGTACTGTACACAGCGTTTCGGCATCCATTATGGAATAGCCTTTAGGAATGGCGTGCAGGCAATTACAGCGGATTTACGATTCTTTTACGTCACCCGGTCAGGATTTATAATGCCGTGACGTCACGAGCCCGTAATACGGATGCGCGCACTGTTGTGTAGGGGCTGGCCTTAGGTTAACGCGATAAGGGCCCTAACAAAGGGAGGATCGCCTTCAAAAAACTCCTAAACCTTTTAACCGAGACAACATGACTTGATGGTTAATTATCGTACAGTAGATACAAAGCAATTGATTTATTGTATTTGGAGATACGCTTAACCTTCGTCAAGGTAAGTTTGATCGGTATTATTATTCAAATACAATTCTGATATAGTGCTTTGATAGCGGGGTGTAATTCTTTGATTTTGCGAGCCACGATTTAAGGGGTGATAGGCTTAGAGCCTTATGTTATAGTCTTTTTATTTTCTGTATATGTACATTATACTAGGTAAGATAGACAGTTCGGATATTCTGAAATTGAAGTTCGGTAGATTTTGGCAGACGACAGGCACAAAAAAATTGAGTAAGAAAAATATAAAAATAACAAACCTGATTTTAATGTTTAACGGGACAGAACAATACTCTTATATTAATCATCGCCAAACGCTTTTCGGGGGTCATTTCTTCCGACAGATGCTTTGCAGATCAGAAATATGAATTTTGTATATTTTATTCGGGCCATAATTTAACAATACTACCCGATATCTTACATTTTAACGTTTTACTTACACATTTTTTGCACCTGTGTTACATGTTACCGGGCAAAATCCCCGAACTCAAATGTCGTGATATCCAAACCATCTTACCAACTATATTATACTCCTACAGAAAATATTTCAGGTATAATAGTATAACGTGAGCCTGAGGGTCGCTGGTTCCTACCCTATGACACCACTACTGAAAAAATATTGAAGAAAAAAATGGACGCGTCATTTCCGTGGAGCTCCTCCGCCGTTACTGAGACAAGAAAGATTATGTACGTATTTAGTAAAGAAATATATAAAATTTAGGATTACGATTTTTTATCCGATAAGCCATTTGTTAACAACAATAAATTGTTAAAAAAAATTGGATTTTTTTTCAAACTGCTCCCAATTTTACATTTTTTTTTTCCAAATTGGATATACCTACATATATTCGGGTAGTTTAATATAATACATAAGTAAATAAGGGCCAGTAAAAACAAACAATAGGGTGGTGTGACTGTTAATTAACGGACAAAATTACAGGCCCTTCAAAAAAAGATTTGCATATAATTAAATAGGAGTTTTTTTTATATAAATTTAATATTTTTTAGAAATGTAATCGAATAGGTACGCCACATATCGGAAAAAACATTCTAGTAATTTCGCCGACATAAATAAATACATTCTGTTCTAGGTTCTGTTATTATATAATTATACAGGAGAGCTAGTCCACTGTACTTTACAGGTAGATTCCTAAATTGCAAATCGAAAATGTTCAGGCAACTGTGTATTAATATCATTAGTTATGGAGATAAGCGACTTAAAGATTGCATTTTTTTTCAATATTTCTGACTTATTTTCTATAAAATGATGAACTATTAAAACTAAGTAAAAAATAATAACGAAAATAAAAAATTCATTTGCTTTAATACAAGTCAAATAAGATGATAATGACTTTCCAAAACAATTGTATTTCAAATTTCTGGAAGGTTCTAGTTATTTTATTTCACTTGATAATGTGTTTTTCACCAAATTTAATGATCACTGTGAATAACCTTTACAATGTTAACGCCAAATAATTAATTATTAGGTCCTTACATATGAAATTGACGTTTTACCGTACTGGCAAATTTGATCTCAAATATCTTCTCTTTGGTTAGGAATTCCAAATCCAAATTTTTACAGCTATTTACTCATGTATTTGTGTTTTGAAAATTATAATTCATTTGTTTTTTCCTCAATTGTTTTTTTCTTTGCGAGACTCAGTTTACAAAATGAAAAACTTGAAATATCGCGTTATTTACGAGTACGAGTTCCACCGTGGCACCAGTGCTGCAGAAACGGCTCGAAGGATTAATGATGTGTATGGCGACGGTGCCGCAAAAGAAAACACAGTGCGTTTTTGGTTCCAACGTTTTCGTTCTGGAAATTTCGACCTGCAGAACAAGCCCCGTGGACGGCCGGAGACCAAAGTTGATAATGAAGAATTGAAGGCTATTGTGGAAGCGGAATCCATCGCAAACCACATCCGAGTTAGCTACAGGCTGCGGTGTTAGTGATAAAACTGTTTTAATCCACTTGAAGCAAATTGGTAAGGTGAAAAAGCTTGAAAGGTGGGTACCTCACGAATTGAGTGAAGCAAATCAACAAACGCGAGTTACTTGTGAGCGTTTGGTGGACTAGTGCTGGTGTCGTTCACTACAGCTTTCTTAAATCTGGCCAGACGATTACGGCAGATGTCTATTGTCAGCAACTGCAAACCATGATGGAAAAGCTAGCTGCTAAACAACCGAGGCTGGTTAATCGCTCTAGGCCACTGCTGCTTCATGATAACGCTAGACCACACACTCCACAACAGACGGCTACCAAATTAGAGGAGCTTCAATTGGAATGTCTAAGACATCCACCGTACTCTCCGGACCTTGCCCCAACAGATTACCATTTTTTTCGAAATTTGGATAACTTCTTGCAAAGGAAAAAATTCAACTCCGATGGGGCAGTCCAAACCGCCTTCAAAGATTTTATTGATTCCCGTCCGAATGGTTTTTTTAGTAAAGGGATCGATGAACTACCTATGAGATGGCAAAAGTGCATAGATAGCAATGGTACATACTTTGATTAAATAAATATATTATAATAAAAAAAAATCGACTTTATGTTCCTCCCATACTAAACGTCAATTTCATATGTAAGGACCTAATATTATTTTTTCAAGTTTACAAGCAATACTTAATATAAAATATTTTTTAAGTACCAACCCAACCCTTACTCATAGCGTTAATTTTTAATTTGGATTGTAAAGAAATTTTCTGTTACATTTTTTGCAGTTCAACGAACCAATCAACGCCATTAATTCAAACGTCAACAAAGAATGCTTTTAAATCGTTTTGTTTAAAAACAATGAAAGGTAAATTAACAGCAATCAAACCAGTTTATAATGATACGATTAATATGTACATGTCATGTAATAATGAAGGTAAAAAATGTGCGGACAATTATGAGCCGGCAATTCCGCGAAGTCGGTCCGACAGGTCAAGAATGAACAGATTGTTAATAGATTATTATGTAGTTGATCGTTTATTACTCGATTGACGGCTGTACGCGTTCTCGGAACTGTATTAACAATAATTAAAATTATGAAAGAAAAGCCGACGAAATCGCTGAGAAAACGAGGTTACGGGTCGCGATACTGATGGAGATTAAATATTTAATGCACGTTCAATGTAATACGTAATCTATCATTTTATTTTAACGAGAAAGACACACGAACTAGTCTAGACTCGAACCGCCGACCTCTAGGCGAGTGTCTTATCACTAAACCAAAGACACGCGTCATTACAATTTGATCTTATGCACTGATATTTTTTTCTTATTATGCTTGAAGTATTACTTGCGTTATATACATCTTTTTATATAAATTAGGTTGTATATCAGGGGCGTGTAGTGAGAACAAGAAACGTGACTTTTATTTAAACATATGTTTGTCAACAAAAAAAATCGAAATTAAATATTTATCTTACAGATCTCTGAATAGTATGTTAATTATTTTGATAGGAATATTACGAGATATCGTCGCTATATATATAATTAAGCCAATGTGCAGTTTAATACATTCTCAGATGAATGAATCAATTTGTCAATTTTTCATATAAATAATAGAGATATACTAAAAAAAACATTGCTGTTCATCTGACAAGTCTGCCTAGTAATTATTTAAAATATTTTTTATAAATCTAGTATGTGCAATTATTTTTTAAAACAGTTTCATTCGTTTATCTCAGAATGTACTTAAACGGCACATAGGCTCAATTATATATACAGCGACGACATATCTCTTATTTCGGTTCCTTTTCAAAACACATATTTTTTGTTCTCGCTGTACGCCCCTGCTGTATATGCAGGGTGTAAAAGAGCTAGTCTACAATATGGATATGCTTTCCTTGATTATAAGTCGAAAATGTTTGAGCAATCATGAGTTAGATTTTTTAATGAATATTTTCAATATTTTTGAATTATTTTTTGCAAAAAGATGAACTATCCCTAGAGTACCTAACATATATCGATTATTTATTCGCTTTAATACAAGTCGAATAAAATAATAAAAAAATTGCGAAAATTGAAAGTAGATTTTTTTTACAAGGTTTTCATCATTTTATTTGAGTTGTATTGAATCGAATTAATTTTTCAAGATCGTTTTAAGTGACTGTAACGATAGTTCAACTTTTTTGAAAAAATTAGTCAGAAATATTGAAAAAAAAAATGCAAACTTTTCGACTCATCATGAAAGCAATACGCTTGTTGCTACTGGATATGAGACTCTCTGTAGGTATTTGCAATACCAAAGTTTGCATTTTTTCACACTTATTTTTTGTAAAACGTTCGACTACCATTACAGTAACTTATATCGAATATGAAAAATTCATTCGTAAAAACATAAGTTAAATAAAATGATAAAAACATAGCTGGAATTTAAATTGGATTTTTTCGGAAGGTTTTTATCATTTTATTTAACTTGCATTGAAACGAATGAATGTTTCATGATCAATATAAGTTACTGGAATGGCAGTGCATCGTTTTGCAAAAAACTAAGTCAAACACATATTGAAAAAAAAATTCAAATTTTGATGTCGCGTATCTCCGTAACTATTAATACTAGGTTACGGGTTGCTTGAATATTTCCGACTCATAACCAAGGTAGGAATCCACCTATAAAGCATTGTGGACTAGCTCTGTTACGCAATGTATTTAGAATCGCCCACAACAACAATTATTCCAAGGCACTTAAAAACGAATATTTAGTTCGGAAAAACCGAGAGGGCATTATGCATACAAATACAAATATACCTAGTTGAAAACAAGTGATAATATTGAGATAATTATCCGATAAATACTGGTATTAAAGACATTAAAATATGTTTGAACAGCTGTGAATTTTAATTTTATCTGAATTTTTTTAAATGTTGTATTCATAAATAGCTAATTCAAGGTCACCGAAAGTAATCTAAATGCTGTCCCGAAGCATTTATAAAAAATGAAGATATAAAAGAATCTGAGTAAAGGAAAAAAAATATAAACGTAAATACAGTCCTTCCTTCCTGGGTTTCAATCCGTGGGATTGGTTTGCAGCAAAGCACATCTCCTTCTCCATTCTGCTCGGTCTACGGCGATCCTCTTCAGCTCTGTGTAGGAGGCACAATTCATATCTTGGCACACTTGCTCAAGATACTCACGGCGAGGGCGCCCTCTGGCAATCTTTCCCTGTACCATTCCCTCCAGTATAGTTTTGAGCAGATTTTCATGGCGTACTACCTAATACAATAGATACCAAACTTGTAAAGATTATTGCCACTTTGCTGACAGAACATACAGATTTATAAAAAATGAGGGTAAACAACACTGTTTTATTCCACTATATTTATTTTGAATTGTTAGAACGTTTTCGGGATTTCTCCCATTATCAATAACAACACGTTTACAACTAAATTAAAAATAATTCGAGACAGAATTTATAGGGATTGGGTGGGTGTAATGGTGGTGGTGGTTGGGGGCGGGGTTAGAATGGATAGGAGTGGGGAGGTTATGGGCGGTATCTGGATATTAATTATATTTTTATTATTTATTTCTAAAATCTCTAAGATGTCCATCTTTCTTCCTTTATTGCACCCATATAATAATTTCGAATCAAACTTATGTCCCTCCATTCTGGCATGCTCTGCCATTTCTGAATTTAAACTAAAGTTTTTTACGGCTCTTTTATGCTCTTCAAAAATTTAATTAAAATTTAAAAATTTAAAATTAAAAATTATATAAAAGAAAAACACACAATTATTAACATTGCTAAAAATAACGGCTATAGAGAAAAAACCATAGAAAATGAATTTCCACAATGTTACAAACAAAAAACTTGAAGATTTATAAAATGTTGCAACAGGAATTCAGTTATCAAAGCATATTCACCGCATGCGTGAATCACAATTCGCCAGCTCACCGATACCTTCTAAAATAAAATACTACGGTAAAAGTATGAAAATGAAATAACAGCGAAAATTTTGTTTGTGCAAAGCCAAAACTCTCAAACGGTGCGCGCTCTGGCATTGTGAAATTAGCTCAGTTTACTGTGTCTGGAATTTCTGGATCAGCGCGATTATTTTCAACGCTGGCAACGTCATTTCCATCGCGAGATATGATGCTTTGAAGTGCCCATTTAACTGTCAAAATCTGATCCGTGGACACAGGCCATGTAGGCTGTGGCCTCATATGAAAACAGAATCATTAAAATACATAATTCTCTACGAAACAATGTCCGTAGCTAACGCTACGAGATGGCGCATATGATAACGTATTTAATGATTCAAAGTTTGCCCATTTAACTGTCAAAATTTGATCCGCGGACACAGGCCATATAGGCGATGGCCTCATATGAAAACAGAATCATTAAAATACATAATTCTTTATGAAACAATGTCCGTAGCTAACGCTACCAGATGGTGCACTTAATGTATTTAATGATTCAAAGTGATAACGTATTTAATGATTAAAAGTTTGCATTTTTTCTCTATCAAAATTATTTAATATTTCTGGCTTACCTTCTGTAAGATATTGGGCAGTCTTTAAGAAGTAATGAGATATAAATAGCAAAAAAGCATAATTCTCTACGCAAAAATGTCCGTCACTAACGCCACCGAGACGCCAAGACTCGCGGTCGAAATACAAATAAAAAGTACGTAATTTTGACGGTTTATGATTAAATTTTTTTTATAATCGAGACAAGGTTATTACCAACGGTGCCGTGTATTCATTAATTAGCTAAGTGATTTAAAGTGCGCAATTTCAAGTCTGCACGAATGACGCGTGTGTATGTATGAAAAATAAAATAAATAAAAATAAATAAATATGCAAAGCTTTGATAACGTATTCGCCATTAATTAAATAGAAAATATGACATTTTGAGTCTTGAAAGTGACATTGGACGTCGAGCGGAACATTAATCTAAGCACTTTATTTTTAATCCTTAATTAAAATCAACCGCAGGTCAAGTACTCGACGTATGACACTCGAGGTGACGTTATGTTAATACGAAAAGTAAAACTTGTGACGAATTTTTTTATCTCTCTTTTCAATTGACAGCCGTCTCGCCATGACACCAAAGAGAAAGGATCGTCAAAAATTTATCCATATTGACACACTTTTGAGGACAGCGCTGTCGCGCGAATGTACTTAATGTGCATCGATTATTGCATACAATTATGAAATCTGCAAGACGATTGACACGAATAAGCGATGCTTTATGTAAGACTGCTTACTAGTGATGGGTCAGCTCTGTACTGATTATACTGAAATGCTCACTTCACACGTTTGCAAATGAACTGCACACTACAAACAACACACTTCAAACTACACACTTTAAAGTACACACTTCAAATTTCATACTTCAAGCTGCACACTTCAACCCTGTGAAAATTTTTGGCCGATTTTTATGTAAGTTGACGTAGACCTCTCTCCATTTAAGAAAGACAATTGAATTAGTTTGCGTAAGCCATGCCTACGAGGCACATTCTTTCGTTGTGTTAGTTATTATACCAACACAAGGAAACAATGTGGATCGTATCCACAGCTCACACATACTAATTCGTTTGTGTTTCTTAAAAAAAGATATATAGCTAAAATGTCTTTTTGAAATTCCCCCCCTCTTTCAAATTGAACCCTCCCTCCCGTCAGCGAGAATTTTTAGCTACACGCACAATTTGGTAGAGCTACAATTAGTTTACTTCATCTAGTTCATTAAACTAGATGTAGCGCGTGATATTTCGGTACTTATTACAAATGAAGCGCACACTTTGTAGTCTTCAAATTGGTTAACGTGTGACTGTTGTAGTCTTCATTCTTGAATTAAGTTTTTTCTCTTCGCTACTGCCTACGATCCAACTCTGGGTGGGGTCCATGTCGTCTGCTAGGAAGATGGTTTGCGCCATGGCGTAATAAAATTAGTGAATAAAAAAAGGCCTAAGAACACTGTTGTCGGAGAAAAATGACATTTCCCGTTGCACTGTGACTGCAGCACCGCGATTATTATATAAATATTTTTTTTTACGCTTCAACAGGCCAGGAGGCCCAATTAAAGAATCGAAATACATCACAAAACATCCAGGCTTCAGTAAATCACATATATTAAATTGTAACCTCACCGGGAATCGAACCCGGAACGGCTGTGCTACGTGGCCGCCTAATATCAAATAATACAAATTTTCAACCACAGGTGGCAGTAGTAAAAATGCAACACACAAATGAAAGAGATGTGCGTATTAAACATTAATTATTAAACAACATTCACAAATAACAACTTACAAAAATTTGATAGATGTGGTAGTCTATTATTGGTGGATCGGTGAACGTTACATTGTGTACAGTGATCACTTAAGCCGGCCATGCGATAGGTCGTAAGCCCTATGGACACTCAAATGACTTCCACACCTACTTCCCACACATAAGTGACTTCGTCTTACACCTTTTGAGATTTTAATGTAGAATATGTGAGCCAGTTTATTGCGATTCTATTCACTATGCTAAGAAAATAAGCTTTACATTCGTTCCTGATTTTTTCGTTCCTTACTCTATCATAATGGATTTGATATATATGCCTCTATGTGATCCACGGCATTCAGTCTAATTTCGTTCCTCTTCTGCCAGATCCAGGCCTCAGATCAGAATTCCATTGTGTACCGCTAGTCTTGCCTCGGTTAACAAGTTTCCGTTAGAAATTATTACATTTAATGCACCGTTCACCTTATTGGCTGCGATCATCCTCCTCTCGGTATCTTTCTCAGTCTTCTCTCTTATATCGAACATAGTGGGTGTTAACATAAATTGTACGTTTTTTCCAAACGATAAGGACAAGATCAAGCAACAAAACAAATTACAAGAAATTCGTCAATAATGTATTTTACTATTTACAGGTGTCTACAAGTTTTCGATGCCTCTGCGAAAAAACCATCCAATCTTGATTTTAAAAAATTGAAATTCGAAAACAAAGGGGTGTCGAAAGGGCACGCTTTTGTTTACTTGACATTTCATGTTGAAGGCCTGTAATTAAATAAAATAATAAATGTAACGGAAAAGCCAATACAATAATTTGTAGAGCAGAAAATTTTATTTTGTACAAAGTATATCTAATACTTATTTGTTTTACTTATGGCGCATATTTTAAAATAAATTTAAAAAACTCATTTAATTGTTCCAATCATTCATTACCCACTAGTATTCAATATGTAGTCACCAATGATGGATTTTTACGGAGAGAGTGATATCTAAGGATCCATGCTGCCGAAAATAGTATGTAAGAAGGTTTGGATATTACGAAATTTGAGTGCGGGGGACTTTGGCAGATAACAGATAATACAGGTAGAAAAAATGTGTAAGTAAAACGTTAAAATAAAAGGTATCATCAGGCAATATTGTTAAATAGTGGCCCGAATAATATATATAAAATTCAGATTTGTTACAATAACGTAAATGACATGATTGTTTATAGATTTTCAAAGCGTATGGCGAAAGAAATGACCCGTAAAAAGCGTCTGGCAATGATAAATATTGTATAGTACTATCCCGTTAAACATATAAAAAAATCAGGTTTGTTATTTTTACATTTCACTCACTCATTTTTTTGTAGCTGTATTTTGTGTTATCTGCCAAAATCCCCCGAACTCAAATGTCATAATATCCAAATATTCTTACCACTACAGTGTACATCTACAGAAAAAAATCAGGTTTGATATTATAAAGTAAGTCTGGCGGTCGCTGGCTTTAAGTCTGTAGGGGAGTAAATAGAGGGAGTGACATGATTGGAATAAGTTGAAAGTAGTGATGCAACGAATACGAATATTCGTATTCGCCGAATAGTAGATAATTGCCGAATATTCGTATTCGCCGAATAGTAGATAATTGACAAATATTCCTATTCGCCGAATAGTAGATAATTGACGAATATTCGTTTTCGCCGAATATCATCACGAATAATAAAAACAAACTATTAATAACTGAACGCAAAGCAAATCATGGTTTGGCTATGCACTGAGTATCCGAACACACCTACGCACTGTATTATCGGGGATCCCCCTAATGAATGGATTTGTTGAGTTCTCAAGTTATTAATTGTTAATTGTTTCATACATAACATGAGATCTTTCATCTAGTTTCGTTGCGTTATTAATAAGGTTAGATGCCCATTTCATGTAGTTTTTGTTTTGTAATACGTATTGTTCGTTCCATTTTATTTCTGTTGTGTGTAAAAGTGTTAACTATTAAAAAATAATTTCAAATTAAATCTAATAACATGACCTTTCGTAGGCGTGAAAAAAGTGATATTTGGAAACATTAAACAAACACTAACGTTTTGCTTTTTGAACAAATATTTTCCGGTGGTAAATTTTAATTATTAAATCATATATATATATATATATATATAAAGAAACCCGTGTTTCCCTACCCGCCAAGTTTTCTCCACAATCAGCCATAACCACTCACCGGTGGTTATGGTGGTGGATGGTGTCACATCGAAAATATGCGAGTTTGGTGGGGGTGGCTGTGCGTGGGTGGGAGTGGGTGACGAAAATGTGCTTTCTAGCACATTGTTTTGTTATGGAAAGGCCGCAAATGCTTCAGATTGTTTCAATATAGGCGCGCCGACTGTGTCGATGAGTCTAGAAGGTTCCGGAAAAACCTGCTCTAGAAAGTTCTGGAAGGAGAAGGTTCTAGAAAATTCCCGAAAGTTCCATAAGGTTCCAAACTGAGTGGCGGAATGTGTTGGTGTGTCTAGAAGGTTCCTATACATTCAATAAATTTCTTGAAAGTTCTGGAAGGAGAATGTTCTAGAAGGTTCGCGAAAGTTCTAACGATCCAAATAGTGTACTAAAAATCCAGGCGTGCGAAGCCGCGCGGGCACAAGTAGTCTCTTAGTAAAATGAACAATGGTGTATTGTTTATAACCTTGCCGAATTATTCGTATTCGTATTATCGAATTCAGTTTGATATTCGTATTCGTGAAAGTAATATTCGTTGCATCACTAGTTAAAAGTACCTACCGACATAAGGAAGATTGGTAAAGAGTCACAACTTTCTATTACAGTTCAAAGTACTGCACGGTGCCCGAGAACTGGACTGAGCCCGAAACGGCCGGACCGGTTCACGCTCAGCTCGATAAAGTTCGGGAACTGTTTGTAGAACGAACTATTTATGATTGTACGAAACCGGCTCCGGTACAACACTATTTTATGAGGCTTTTAAGGTAATTCATTTGCAAAGGCGAACATTCGCAAGCGATACAACGCGTATCTATATATAAAGGATGATTTCGCGGTAATTAAAAATATTTTTTTACGGCCGACTTAGTTTTTTCAGCAGGCTTGTTTATTTTTATAGTCAGTCATTTGAATGAATCGTAGCTTATAATTAAAGTGAGACAACGACAAACGCAGATTCAAAAAGAACACTCTAAAATTATTTTTTTTATTCATATTTATATTTTTTATTAAATAAAGATGTAAAAATTTAATAAGTGCGGTGTAAAAGCAAAGGCAGCGATTTCCAAAAAAAAAATGCAGTCACCGAGGATTACTAATTTATAGTGCACTGAATTTGAGATTTTACAGGAAAAATAGCCTCTAAATTTATAGGAAATATGATTTGCAAATGGATAGATACATGAAATCTAGAAATGAGTACATTTTAAATAAGCAATTCTCAGTGACTGCATTCAAAACATTTTTTGGAAATTTCTGCGATTGCTTTTATACCCCACATTTGATTTAATCATTATCTAGATCGATGAATTAAAACAACAATATTTTTATATGAAAGTATGTTCTAAGAATATAGTTACTGAATTTTGTCCACAGAGGGATGATTAATTAATTAAGGATAAAATTAGAAGTCTCATAGAGATAAAACTACTTTATATATGAGAAAAGTGAATGGAAGCGTCTTATACGATGACTCAGGGCTTACAATCTATTTCACCAATTCTATCGTAAGAACATCTTCACATTATCAAATTTTGAAAGTTCTGTACATACATGTGTTCGACGAATCAAGACTCTTTCATGTATTACTATGGTCTCTGCTAGAGACATCTGTTGATTTTTTCTCATTAACAAGTTAGTATACACAGCTTTCGTAACTAGTAACGATACCTCTAAATTCCATTTTTTTAAAGTGGAGTTTTTAAAGCAATATTCCTTTTACCGTATGTATGATATTCTTTCGAATAATTACATATTGAAAATCAATAATACTTTTCTCATATATAAATTAGCTTCGTCTCTATGAGAATTCTATAACTTATCCTTAATTAATTAAAACTAGTTTAAAGCGCTTGTATTGCGCATATTTAAATAGCAATAGGCTGATTTTTTGATTTTAAAACACAACAATGATGTTATACCTACTTAGGTATTGATAATGACTGGTATTCGATGATATCTTATTTAAATTTTTCTTAAATAGTATGAAGTACCATTACGTCAAAAATAATGATAACTAATTTTTTAAATTCCTTTCGGCACTGGCAGTAACAATTTCGGGCAGAAACAACATTTCATAAGATTTGTCTTTGTATGAAAGGAAACAATGATTCCCTGTTGATGATATTCTACACCAGTGGCGTGTTGCCATTGGGTTTTGTGAAATGAAAACGCATAAAAATCGTGGTAATCGCCATGGTATTTGCTTTAAAAATAATTTTATGCCATTGAAATAGCGATACACGATTTTCGAAATAAATTTGCACAACTTGTAACACTGTTTTGGAGTAAGTATATTCATGGTGAAATGGCAAACCAAACTGAGCGTAAAGCAGCTATCATCTGTCTAATTGGCTATCGCTGGAAAAAGTGTTGCCACTTTCGAAAAACAAACCTCTTGAAAAAAATTTTAAACACTAATAGCGTAGAATTATTTATTGTAATGTTGCAATCTCAAAACAAAGTTTTGTGAATTTTAAAACAATTTATTAATCAATTAGAGATGTATAGAAAAATCAAATTAACCTAAAAAAATTTTAGCTGCTATAGGGATTCGAACCAATATACCTCCACTCTATACTTAAACTACACTTAAACCACACTATTGCTTAAAAAATTTAATATGTGCGTTAATCAATTATTAAAAAGGGACTACATATAAGGTCGAAAATTTTGCGTTGCTCTACTAGGCTGCCGTGGAGAAATTGGATAACCCGCCATTCCCGGATATAGTGGTGGTCCGTTGGTTCGAATCTCGGTAGCAGATAAAATATTTTTTCGTTAATTTGATTTTTCCGCGTGTCTTTTCTAATTGATTGACAAATTAGATTTTTAAATTCTATACCACTAAAAAAACACCTTTATATGCCAAAGTTGTAGCACAAAAACTTCCATTATCGTTCCAACCCTCAGTCATCTTAAAAAGTCGTCTAAATCGATGATAATGATCCGAATTCGGCATATTACAAGGTCACGGTTTATAAAATATTTTCTTTATTTTCTTTACATTTTCGATAATCCTATTGTGCCTTCTTTATGTTAGTGAAAACCACAACCTTTTATCTTTTATGGGAGGAGAACTATATATTTCTTTAGGCCTCTGCAAAGCCTCGTCTCTGTTGCTACGGAGAAAATTGAGCCCGGATCCAATATGATGGCAGATAAAAATAAAATACAAAATATTTTAAACAGTCAAGCAATCAAACGGAATGATCGACATTGAATCCAACCGAATTTTAGTAAAATCTAAACATAATAATTTCGCTGTCTGTCTGTCTATAACGTCTGTAACTTGCTGGAATTAAGTTGGAATTAATGAGGCGTGGGCGCCCGAGTGCGACACGCAATCAGCAACACGCAAGGGTCGCCCCACCAAATTGCGCGATCTTGACATTTTTGAATTATTATTTTATTACATTTAGTTTTAGGCTCAAGCAAATATAGTCAATTTAAAAAACAAAATGGTTTGCTGCAATTATGTCCCGTGATTTTTCATAGGTGCGCGGATAGTGTGTACACAAAATTGTTCGTATTTGACAAATGAACATCTGAGAGTGAAATACATTCGGAGACACCAAAGCGCTTTCGACTGAACACAAAAGCGAAACACAATGAGACGTGAAAGCGAATTTTCTCACACGCATTACGGACGTAAGAATTTCAACAGCGCGAGGCGATCAATAATCGCAACCGTTCGAGTTAAGAAAGGAACTGTATCACAAAAGCGTGGGAAAAACTGAAATAAAAAAACTAACGCAACACACTCTCCGATTTCCACCGTTGCGTCACCGAGCCGAGCGGTTTCCCGCCTTGCAACACCGACTACCGGCGTCTCACGCGCCGCACGCATTAGGGTGACGCAGATATACAGGGTGAATTGTAAAACATTAATAACCTCGCAGGACTATACTCCTGCCTTGATTATGAGTCGAAAATGTTCAAGCTATTATGACCTAATATCAATAGTTATGGATATATGCGATATCAAAGTTTGCATTTTTTTTTCAATATTTCTGACTTATTTTTTGTAAAACGTTGGACTATCATTACAGTAACTTATATCGAGTATGAAAAATTATTCCCTCTAATACAAGCCAAATAAAAAAATAAAAACTTTCGAATTCCAATTGGAAAACATTCCAATTGGAATTTTTTCACGGTTTTAATAATATTATTTAACTTGTATTGAAACGAATAAATTTTTCGTAATTGATATTAGTTACTGTAATGATAGTCCAACGTTTTACAAAAAATAAGTCAGAAATATTGAAAAAAAAATGCAAACTTTGATATCGCATATATCCATAACTATTGATATTAGGTCATAATAGCTTGAACATTTTCGACTCATAATCAAGGCAGAAATATAGTCCTGCTAGGTTATTAATGTTTTACAAATAAACCTGTATAATGCACGCAGATGTGGGGCATAACAGCAAAGGCGGCGATATCCAAACCACTATTGCCTGCCCAACATAACTTGGCGCGCGGCAAGTTCGGAACCCGCCCCGCCCGCACCCGGCGGTAACCCCTCGCCCTGTCATTCGGTTCATTCTCTTCTTTGCTCGGGAGCCGTGACATCTTGATTACCAATATACACTGAATTATTCTGTCCAAAACAACCAAAACAGTCCGGGGTGGCGCAAGGACAATTGTCAATGAAGTATTAAAGTTTTGCGAAGCTGAAAAAGCAAATAATGGACCGATATTACCGTCTGACAGTTTGACAGATAGAACGGCCGCCATTAATGCGTGGTTTCTTTAGTGCTGCCCGACCAAATTTCTGTTAAAGCCTACGACACCGGTCACCGGACATTCTGTACATTATGTATTGTGTAATAAATGTACACCCTGGCAACTTCTGTTAAGCGACAGGGACGCCCTCCCTCGCACGCCAAGTTATAGTGGTACGTCTATACAGGCTCACACGTTACTGCACGGCGTCGCCGAAACGGCAATATTACCATACCATCGTTGGCACCTCGAACTGCCGATTGATTCTACATTTGTGATTGATCAAGTTTTGTGTGTTTAATTGTGCATTTTAGTAAGTACTTAAAAATTATGTTCTTGTCATATTTAAATAATGAAAATTGCTTTGAATGATATTTGCTGTATTTTATCAACCTAACATAGTAATAAAAACTTCTAGTAACTCTACTACATTGACTGATTGATGCTTGGAAAAACACATACAAAAACTTTAATTCAATGATTAGTAATTAATATTTTATTAAAATCGCAGATATAAAAATACAAGGCGTTGTCTTTAATTGCTATTCAGCTCTATAAACATAAAAAAACACAAAATCCCGATCCCTAGGGATCCCGCGGGATTGGAAATTCTAATCTCGAGAGATCCCGAAAGGGCAATCCCGACTCGGGATTGCATTCCCTAGTGGGGTATAAAAGCAAAGGCAGCAATATCCAAAAAATTAAAAAATGTTTTGAATGCACTCACCGAGGATTGCTAATATAAAATATACTCAATTCTAGATTTTATATATTTTTCCCTACAAAAATCATTTTTTCTAGAAATGTTTCCTATAAAATTTCGAGTTCAGGACATTATAAATTAGCAATCCTAGATGACTGCATTCAATTTTTTTTTTAGATGTTGCTACCTTTGCTTTTATACCCCACAAATCTGGTTATCAGGTGTCTCATAGCGAGTAGCAAAAACTTTACAGGCGGATTCCTGTCTTGATAATGAGTCGAAAATATTCAAGTAAAAATGACCTAACATCGATAGTAATGGAGATCTGCAATATCAAAGTTTTGCTTTTTTTTTCTCAATATTTCTGACTCATTTTTTGCTAAAAGTAAATTGTACATTACCAAACGTGGCAAGGTTGACTCCACAGCTGACATAATCTAGCATCGATATTTTAGGGCTTTACATTTAGCTGTCAAACCCAGGGAACCGCGAGAAAGAAGCAGAATTGTGTTCATTTGAGAGAGCATGCAATTTATTAAAACACCAACACTTGCATATTATTAACAGTAAGATATTGAACGTCAAGTAATAAAATTTTATTACTCATTAACACGGGGTGATGACGGTCAATAATGCAAAGAAAATATTATTACAAGCCGTGAAAATATAAACATGCGCTAAATATCCAAGCCAGGAAGTATTTGTTATTTAAAGACGTTTCAATATTTTTATTTTCAGCTAACTAAAATGAGATTCCTCGAGTCGGAACATAAAACGAACCGAGCCGAACCATAAAGCATATTGGATAACACAATAACTGCGCATATCACCTGTCAGCCTTTCACGAATTTTTGACAGTTGGTCTTTTTCCGTGTGTTATGCATCTAACATAATTTATTTATATATTTATTTAACGCCAGTATGGGCTTTTACATAATATACAATAAAAAAATTTACATAAGACAGATAGTTATAAAGATTACAGTACATTAAGAGGATAAAGTACAGGATAAGTAGGTACATTAGTACATAAGTAGGTACATATATACTAGATTTGAGTAAATTAAAAGCAGAAGTGAAAAATATAAGTTTAAACAGGAAGAAGAAAAAGAAAAATTCATTTATCCATTACGATTTACATGAGACGTAAAGAATTGTTTAAATTTAGTCCTATACACAGTTATTCTATCAGCAAAAATGTCGACCACCTCCGCATGTTCATTTCCTAATGAGTGTAATCTGGGGATTACGGAGTTTGCTAATGCATTAGTTCTGACATTTCCTCTAAAAACAGTATAATTTACTGTGTCTTGATGAAATCGATGGTGCATATAAGTCGATCAGACTAACAATCTGAGGGCAATCAATCATGTTATTTATGATCCTATACATAAATATTAGGTCAGTCACGGTACGTCTCACAGACAAGTTTAATAGTTGCAGACGACTGAGGAGACATTCACAATTGATATCCTCCAAGCGCATATTTAATTTATAATTAATAGTAAGTATCTTCTTTTTCTTATGGTGGCATCTCCTGTCAGAGGTCGGCGATGATTTTGGCTGTTACGACTATATTTACCGCCTCACGGAACAACTCCATCGAGTTACACTTATACCAGTCCCTCAAGTTATGCAGCCGTGAGATGCGGAACTAATAGTGATAAATAAATATATAGAAATAATAATATCTAGAAATATTATAATTTAATTAAAATACTTTTCTCCAATAAACGCCGATTTATCGGTACTGAAATGATAAAATTAAATGAAATAATGTATAATAAAAATTAAAATTGGAATTATAGAAGTAAACAAAAGTAAACATAGGGGGGTTGAAAAATGAATTGGTTCGACCATATATTTTTTGCCTTCCCATGTCGGAGCTCCAATTCCTTTTGTAGTAAACTGATCAAGGCTAATTTTCAACTTCCGACCAATATGTGTCATTTACTGCCTTATTACTGTTAATTCGCCACATCTGATATCCAAAATATTAAATTTTTTGAAGAAAATGATATTACTATGTTCGTTTTTATCAACACTCCAAATTTAACTTTTTTTATTTTTTAAATTTATTACATATTTTACAATTAACAAAGATCCTGCTAACTATGAGTTAGTTATCAGCAGGTTTCTTCTAGTACTAATGAATATACCGTACCATTTAATAACAGTGCTGGCTACATAAGAATTTATAAAATTATATAAAAATAGCATGCAGACAGTTCACTCTTGTTCATAATAAACTCCCCAAGAGTCACTTTTAACTTTGCATATAATCCAACCCAAACAAGTCAGAAGGCACTCCATTGAAAACCGTTGGTATTTTTGAATGTATATTATATGTGAATGTTCTTTATCCATAATAATTATTGCATCTCGGTACAATATATTTTCCAAGTGACATTTGTCTCATATTATACGTATTAATTACAAGTATTTTATGGTCATCATTATAGTAGTTACTCAGTATATATATTTAAATAACTATATTTAAATAACTTATTAATATTCATGAAGTTAATTTCCGTAAAAATATTTTTTCCTTTGTTTTTGATAGATTTTATTGTACTATTTTACATTTAATTATTCGCTATTGTATTTGTTTTATGTTTGTTTGAAATGTATTTCCCCATGCCAAAATACCGTATAGAATTATTGGTTCTACCATAGCTACGTACATTGTTTTAAGAGTTTCAAAAGGAACAATATTTTTATGATATAAATTTTTGATAGTATTGACCATAGTTTATTATATATTTTTTGTATGTGTGGTTACCATTTAAATTTCTCATCCATTATGATGCCCAGGTATTTAAAGTTAAATGTAGTCTATTTAGAACTCACCCGTAGTTAATTAACACCTCCTTGCTACATTTAATCATTCTACTCTGACTCTCAAATGAAGCAATACAGGTAGACGCGTTTACTCCTATTAATTATTAGCAGCATCTCGACATTAATATTCTATCAGCAAACAGCTATTTCGGTCTCCAAAAGGTCTACAAGTACATCACTTAAAACCAAAGTTTATCTACACAAGAACCTCATTAAACCATCGTTAATATACAGAGCAGAAATTGGTACACTCGGAACAGTATAATGTTGAAAGGACTCAATTCCTTATTATAATGATATTTATTTTTGAAATCCTCACTGGAAACGTATCGGCAGAATGTATTGTAAAAATTGGTGCAAATAGAAGACATAATAAGACTGCCTATCATGAAGAAGTCCAAATCAATTCCAAATAAAAAATGTATAGTGTAATGAAGATCTTTATTAAAATGCTAGAAGAAAGAAATAAAACATGTCTGAATTAATGTTGTGTGTAAATTACAAATAAAATTATTAAAACCCCGCAAGAAAAATTGTGGTTCAAATTAATTAAAATGGTTTAAAGCGAACGAATTTATAATATTCGATATAAGTATACACAGAAGATAAGGCGGAAATATTGAAAAAAAAAGTAAATTTACTTTCCATAACTGTTGTTGATGTTAAAAAATTTAAGACGCGTAATTAATCCGCCAAAAATGACGTACTTTTATCTAAATTTCGGCCGTTAAATATGCATATATAGAATTATGCATCTTATGCTTCTTACACCTCATTATTATTTTACACTCTTAAATACTGTTTTACAGAATAAGAATCATATTGAGAAATATTGAGAAAAATTCAAACTTTGAAGTTGCTTATCTACGTAACTATTGATATTGTAACGTATCTGAGTGACGTCTATCCGATGAACGAGAGTGACAGACGGCATGGAAGAAAAAGAGAGCGAATGTTATAAAGCGCGTGGCGCCATTTTGCGGGCTCTCTTACGCAGCTTGTACATTATTTTCTGTGTTTCTGGGATATTCTGCCATGTATATCTGCCTCTCTGGCCGACGTTTCGGGTCCCAGCGCAGGGTCCAACATCAGGGTTAATTGTGTTTTTATCTTAATCAATATTTCACAATATTAATTAAGATAAATTATAGAAGTCTTGCAGAGAAGAAGCTATTTATATGGGAAACTGTAGAAGTCTTCATAAGATGGTCCGAGGCTTATCACCTGTATGAGCTGGATGTTCTTAAGGCGGAATTGGTGAACGTTGCATTGTACAAAGTGATCACTTTACACGTGTCCCTTATAAACAGATTCGTCTCTGTGAGATTTCTATAATTTATCTTAATTAATAATTATCCCTCTGTGGACATAATTCAGCATTTGTTACACATGTTCAAATATTGTTAAACATAATTGTTACGTTGTATTGCTATCTTTAGAATAGACGGGTAATTGTGATGCGAATATTACGAGACACGTTAGTATTTCGCCTTGATTTATTTCGTAGAAATTCCAGTTTATTTCAAAGTACTACCTACATAGGTGGAACCTAAAAGCCCTCTGTTCGATGTACCACCGCTGAGCATATTTTCGGACACCGCTATTAATTCCCAAAGTGCCATTTCAAAGCGACCAGGACACATGTCTGCATTTCCCTTCTCGTTTGTCCGACTTTAATGGACCACTAAAAGATCTCAACAGCTGTGTAATGATTTTAGATAAATAAACATCTGGCAAACTGGCTCTTGAAACAAACTTTTCCAGACTTACTTGCATGTTTGTTTTCTTAATTGTAATTCAAATTTAATTTTGTATTATGAAAAGAATCCTTTTTTATTTTTTTTTAATTCCTACACGTTATAAAATGTGTTTTTTTAAGAGGTATTGAAGTTAAAAAATGAAATAAAATACACAAAAAAGGGATAACGGCCACGGTATTGATAATTTTAAGCCATTAGCGTTATTCTGGTGTAAGTCTATTTATGGTGAAAGAACTCATCAAACTGAGCTCATAAAAGCTTGTGTAAAAAATTGCGTGTGTTAAAATAAAAAGCGTTTTAAAATCATCAAAAAACGTAAAAATTTATTGCAAATTAAAAATTTATAACTTTATTAGGTAATATTGAACATTTCTTAATTACTTTAGTACAGTTTTATCTTCGTAATGCTAGTTTTACACTCGTACGAAAATATATTCTGCGCACATATAAATTTTCAGAATCGATCAATTTTTATAAGACATTGAAAACGAATTTTTTGTCGGCGGCCGGTCGATTAACGCTCATATTTTCATAATTATTCTAAAAAATGTTCAGTTTATTGCTTTTATGTAAGAATGAAGGGTATATCTAAAGCATCGTCCTAAAAAGTTGTAATCTAGCATATACATTCTGATAAAAATTAATAATAAATACCCACATTTTCGAAAAAAAAAACGAAATATGCATTTGCAGTGAATGTCCAGCCTTAAACACAAATGGCATGATTCTTTGTGAAGCGAGCGAACAAAGCAACTAAAGAAGACGTCAAACGAATCAACATAATATCGCGAAACTGGCAAAAAAGTATATCTCATCTACATCAGAACATTAATTTTCATTATAACCGCGATGTCGATAAGGTTCCCAACCCGAGTTAGGGCGCAAAAATTATCCTCCCCGGGTGGGTAAAAAATTACCCCAACCCGAATTAAAGCGGGTGCTTCAGGAAAAAGAGACTCACAATGCGGCGGTTTTGTTTACGCTTTCGGAATTACGACGTCGTGAATTTTTTTTAACGGCACCGTGCAGGTTCTGTGTCGCAGTTTTCCCGGGGATTTTTTCTCTTAATAACGTCATGAAAAATATTTACGATTACTGCACTAGAAATTGTTGTTGAGATTAATATTTATATCAGTAATATATGAAATAACCGAATTCTATAAAGATTATGTTACAAAGTCGGTTATATAAAGGAAAAATAACAAACTTGGATATTGTATTATAAATGGGAGGTTGAATTTGCTTTTTTTAGCTACTACATAACCGTTCCCCGTATTCTAACGAAAACAAGATTTAAAAATATTTAAAACAAGGTTGCTTTAAATATTTGAAAGGATACAGATAATATAACATATATACAGGGTTATTTGTAAAACATTAATAACCTCGCAGGACTATACTCCTGCCTTGATCATGAGTCGAAAATGTTCAGGCTATTATGACCTAATATCAATAGTTAAGGAGATATGCGACATCAACGTTTGCATTTTTTTTTCACTATTTCTGACTTATTTTTGGTAAAACGTTGGACTATCAATACAGAAACTTATATCGAATATGAAAAATTCATTCCCTTTAATGCAAGTCAAATAAAAAAATAAAAACCTTCGAATGTTTTCCAATTGGAATTTTTTCAGGGTTTTAATCATTTTATTTAACTTGTATTGAAACGAATAAATTTTTCGTAATTGATATTAGTTACTGTAATGATAGTCCAACGTTTTACAAAAAACAAGTCAGAAATATTGAAAAAAAAATGCAAACTTTGATGTCGCATATCTCCATAACTATGATATTAGGTCATAATAGCTTGAATATTTTCGACTCATAATCAAGGCAGGAGTATAGTCCTGCGAGGTTATTAATGTTTTATAAATAACCCTGTATATACAACTTTCACGAGATACTGGTTCATGAGAATAGACTACAGATGTCTCTGGAACAGTTCTTTCAAATCCCCTCAAAAAAAGAAACGAAAGGTTTACAGATTTGAAACCTATAGAATTTAAAAAGAAAATTATAATGTGTGGATGTTCTTACGGTGAAATTGGTGAACGTTGCAATGTATATAATGATCACTTAAGCTAGCTCATACGTACATTTCTCATATATCATTTCCTCATCACTTCCTCACAACTGGATGTAGTTCAGCAGAAAGCATCCAACCCAAGAACCGAGAAAATGGCTTCTAAAATTTTGAACCTACAAACACCTAATACGTCGATATATTATTTGTTATTGCATTTTTTGCATAGGGCTCATTTTATGGTGTTTTATTTATGTATTTTAATGTAATTATAAGAAAAAACCTATTATTTACGAAGATATGACACTTTTAACAAGCTGAGTTCTTTCGACAAAATATCAAAATCTACGAAAAACAGTACCTAACTACTTATTATGTGGTTTCTATGTTCTATGAATTTGATAAGGCACGAAGTTAACAGTATTATCCGAGGCGTAAAGGCGTAAAAATGTTCAACCCTCTTAGATGTTTTCTACAAAAATGTTATGGTGTAGTAACAGTACAAGTAAAATATACCATACGGTGTTTTTAACCACATTTTTTTCGCCAAGGATTTATAAATTTGAAGCCTCAGAAAACAGTTCAACTACTTTTTTATATTAATCAATAAAAATTTACTTTGTTAAAACTATTTGTAAAAATGACCTGGTTATTTGTAATATTCAATTTAGTGATGGCACTTTTCCTTATTTCCAAAATTTCTAAAATATCAAACTAAGTCCGTAAAATTTGTGTGTAAATATAGTAAACCCTTATTAATATCAAAAGAATCACCCATAGCCAAAAGCTGAATTGCAAATTCGGAATAATTATTGCTACTTAAACACCTCAAGGGTTCCTTAAAGCCATGTATTCACTAGAGGACAAATCGCGAAACGTTCCGCTCGACATGTCGCATCAACATCTACGCTCATGTTTCGGGGATAATGACGCGGTCATTTGACGTGTACATACCGGGACTCGCATATCTTGTCGCGGAAATGTCATCCGATGAGGTTATGGATGACAGCTGCGGTATCTCATTTGGCGAAAACGGGGTTCCGCGCAATTCGAAATGTTTTTTTGGGTCGCAATTTCAAATTAACGAGGTTTTACTGTAGTAAATTGAATATTATTAAAAACAAGGTCCTTTTTGCAAATAATTATTGTTTTCCAGACGTCGCGGAAATATATCGCCCTATGAGGTTATGATGATAGCCGCGTATCTGTTTATGTTAATGAGTTTATCGAAAAGTAAGAGGAGAAAAAAGAGGAGAATGCGAAATTATTTACTGCAAAGAGAAAGAAGGACGGACTTTCTATGCGATCTTCGATCGATACAAGCTCGATGAGTTCGAGAACGATTTCGTTTCCCCGCATTGTCATCTTGACAGATACAGCGCATGCGAATTCACTTGTAAACATACCACGTGGTACTGACGCTCCGCGGAATGTTGCAGTGAGTACGCTCGGGTACCGTGCGCACGGCAACGTTGCCACGGCACGTAGAAATGCCGCGCTATGTTGTGCGCGAGGTCGCGGAACAGTGCACGACGTTGCAACGTCACGTAGACTCTATGCCGCGCGTGCTGTTGAGGGACAATTTGTCCCCTAGTGAATACATGGCTTAATTCTAACATCAAAATTTCTACATGTTTTTTCTACATAATAATAATCACAATTATTGAAAATTGGTTTTTTGATTTGTTAGTTAGTATACATTGCATTCTGACGAAGGGACCATTGGCCCTGAAACATGTTGATATTTTCAATATATAAGTTGTGAAAACAAAGAACATTTTTATTAATTATATTGATAATGTCACTACAAAATCATTATGCTCTTTTTGAAGAAATTTTTTTTAGTTTAAAGGTTAACTTAATGGTGATAGCCGTGATGTGAGTTAGAAAATATTGAATTTATAAAAAACTACAGCTTTTAGTTAGTTTTTCAAACACGTTTTCTTTCTGAAAGGGCAAAAATTATGTCATAAAACTACCCGTTCTTCATTGCGGGCATTTTTGTTAATTAATATGGCACGTCGAGAGAAAAACAATGCTAGAAATAGTGCCGACTTCCGACATGCCATTTCCTTCCGGTAAAGGTGAAATCAGAATGCAGGAAAGGGACAACGCTACTGCGGTAGAGGTGGCCGCACGTAGGTGGTACTTGGCTGGTACCACTTACGTGTGATATTAATATCGGGAACATTTACGTACGCTCCGCCATTAGTGATGCAAACTGTAATTAATGTTGAGCCAGAGTAGCACTATGAAAAAACATCGAAATCGTAAATATTAAATGAAAAAAAATTAAATCCACACATATATTTAAATTTACTGAAAAGTAAAAAAATAATTTTTTGACCGAAAAATTTCTGGCTCGCTCTCCAAATAATTGCGAACACTTACGATATTGATATAGGATACAGAATTCTGTTGTTGATGGAGGGAAAGCGCCCGCGCTTTTATTTGGAGAGTGAGGCTAAAAAAATTAGCTAACAATTTTTAAATATTAGGTTTTAAAAAAAATTTCATGTAATATGATTTTCTACTTTTTAGTCTTAATATTACCTAGGATACATAATCACTTCAGTATACACGAGCGTCATCTTTTGGTGAGTTTCCTATAAAAAACTTTGATTAATTAATTATGATGGATTAATTGATTAATTAGTGAATCTGATTGTCATCGGGAACGCATCTGCATGCAAAATTTCAGCTCGATTGGACGTTGGGAAGCTGGTAAAATATCGATAATAAGATTCCATCCAGACAAACAGGTGAAGCAAATATAAGCGTGGTAAAAATAGTGAATTAAATGTCTACGTCGCCGTCATGTAGTGCGCGAAAGGACGGGCGCACCTCTACAAACTTGCTCGGGAAGACAGACGGTCGCGGGATAAATCTACTATCGTATATCCCTGTATTACTGGAATAAGAGCGTGTGAAATAACGCCGAAGTACGATTAAGAATACCAGAAATTTACATTCTCCAGAAGAAATACAACATTAATTCAAAATTAATATTATTAACAAGGCTTAATATAAAACTTTGATTTTGTATAACAAAATTGATATGTTTTCTGTCTCTTTCTGTCTTATTCATGTATTCAGTTGGTCTTACCGATTGTCAGTGCACTGAATAAAATTGGAGTTTCATACAAAGTGATTGTGTTTTATTTAATCAAATAAAAAATATCTGAAATGTTAAAGCAACCACAAATAGGTGAATTCACTCAGAATAGCTTTTTTTTCCTACCCTTGCGCGGAAATTATGCAAGGGTGGGTTAGTTTCTTGCATTTGAATGTCGTTTACTCGTTATTTGTAGTAAATTGTAGTAAGTTAATTTGCAACAATGAACCTTCATGAATGCGTCCAGTTAAACTTCTCGGGCCTAGTATTTTTAATCGAGA
This sequence comes from Agrypnia vestita, assembly GCA_016648135.1. NCBI lineage: Eukaryota > Metazoa > Arthropoda > Insecta > Trichoptera > Phryganeidae > Agrypnia > Agrypnia vestita. Next base: position 26,371 of record JADDOH010003642.1, on the reverse strand, counting down.
TTGTTTAAACAAAATTGTGAAATGTGATAAAAAAAAATAATAATATGAAATCCTTCAGCGCCCTGAAAAGTGCATGTCGAGTCCACGCCCGGTCCGGCGCTGCGTCACGTGATTAATGAAACAACGTCACGAAACGAACTAAAAAGAAACACAGCCAGGCGGACGAAAAAAGACCCACACGACCTTCAGAGCAAAAGTTGATCGTGGACCATAAGAATTCGGCCCGCACCGCGCGAACGATCGCCTGCATCTGCTGGACCATCAGATTGATCTATTTATCGTCAATGTTTACTTATCGAATCTCAGCGCGAGGCTCGCTGAGATGTGATTCACGGTATTATTTCGGGTACGAGTTTTCTACTCGACCTGCCGCCATACCGATTCCGCGCGCGCGCATCTCATCGCGGAAATTTCAGTTACGTGAAATTTCTTTCAAATTCGACAGTTGCATTTATTTGCAAAACGTTCGCATTTGTCGTGGCTGTGGTACGCCGGTAATGTTTACAGAAAAACTGTACAAACATAGTGGTACTCGAAAGAATTTTTTAAATTTTGTCACGGGACGTGGATGCGGGAGGCAAATGAGAAGCTAAAACAGGTTGAAAATTTCATGCACTATTATCCAATTTCTTAGGGCAGGATGCTACTTCGGGCGCTCGAACAAAAGGCTATTTTTATGAAATTATGAATAAAGATATTGATGTAGAGTTTGTTAGGCTTAATGAATACGCTCTTGAAATACATTAAGAAAAGTCAGCGCTGGTGTTGAATTTTCAAAAATGGGCCATGTAAAATAGATTATTTTAATTTTTAGGTTCAATATATTACTAGCAACCGACTCAACTAGAAAGATTTAAAAAATTTGATTTTTACTATTTTTTTTGACATAAAGCAGTGAGAAAACGTTCAATTTTTTGTTTATTTTTTTCACCACCATTTTGTTATTTTAGCATGTAGGTGTACCTACATTAAAAATTCTAGTTTAGTCGGTTGCTATTGATATATGGAAAAAAAATTAGAAAAAAATCTGTTTTACATGTAATTTTTAAGAATACTGAGTTTGACATTTTCATAATTGTTTTAAAATTAACAAGCTAGTAGTAATTTTTAAGTCAAACGTATTGGACCAGCCGTGAATCCAGTACCAAGAAATTCACGTTACTTCATGTCTATTTATTTTGGTGATCTATGGTGCGATGTATGAAATTGGACGAGGTAAAAGTGGTGTGTCAGCACGGCAGAGTGGCGTTCTATCCTCTCTGCATACAACCATACTCTTACAAACTTAAAAACACAATCGTCGAAGAACACTTTATTGAGGGTAGAAAGCCAAAAGGGCGTGAGTAATTATTTTGAACTTTACAGGAGAGCAAAATAAAGTTCTGTCAATCTGATTTTTTTCCGTGTTTCTTTTATTATTAAACGATTTCCGTATTTGTTACACTATACACAACACGCATATGGAAATCGTTAAATAATAAAAGAATTAGTGACAAAATCAGATTGAAAAATCATTATTTTGCTCTCCTGTAAAGTTCGAAATAATCACTAACACCCTTTTGGTTTTCTACCCTCAATATATACATTCTAGGACTGTGAGATCGGGAATAATTTTATTTGGATTAATTGTTCAAGTTATGTTGTATTGTGTTACGCCATTTTTGGCATTATATTTTCAATATCGATAAATATATTTTCCGGAAAAACTAACAGTAGCCGAAACATAAAGAATTCGCTTACGTGAAATTGTGTATACGTGAAGTTTATTTACTTACTAAAGTGAGAAATATTTTTTCATTGTAAACTGTACAAGAAGTATCATAAAGATATTAAAAGACGCAATTTATTAAACATTTTATTAGGGCGTTACCAGCGCGATTTACGGGCCAATTCTCAGCGGCGGCGTATCTTTTATAATTTATATATAAAAAAGTGGTTGCGTCTCGAACGACGAAAATGAGTAATAAAATCCATCCACGTACGTATCCACAGCGTGTTAAATTAGTCCCGAACGGCGTGCGCGCTATGGAATTTGTGAACGCTCTTCGAGAAGAAGGCGATATTATGTTAATCTGTGAGAGATAATTACGAAACGAGTATATTCGGCGTATTCCGGTCGGGATCCTCGTACCAGGGTGAGGTGACGACATTTCCCGGAATATACGGCGAGACAAGCGCATAATCAATACATCTGCACCGCTCGGTACAACTACAAGCTCACACATTACTGCCCGTGTTTACCGAAACGGCAATCTAATCAAAATGTAATAATATTTTTATATGTACGTTCTGGGAACACAATTACTGGATTTATCCACTGCGGGAGTAGGTATTATTTAATTAAGATAAATTATAAAAGTCTCACAGAGACGAAGAGAAACACGAATGGAAGCATTTTGTACGATGGCCCAGTACAATGTACACAATGCAATGTTCAACAATTCGATCGTAAGGACATCCACACATCCAATTTTTTTAAAGTTATAATATATGTTCCAAACAGGAATCATCCATATATTTTAAGGGGCTATGCTAGTGACATATGTTGTCTCTTCTCATGAAACGGTATACATACATTTTGCAGCTGGTAATGATACTTCTATACGGGATATTAAGTAGCATAGCCCCCTGAAATATATGGATAATTCCTAATTGGATCAGATAAAATTTTCAGAACTTTCAAAAAATTCGATGTGTGGTGGAATTGGTGAACGTTTCATTAGGTAAAGTGATCACTTAAGCCAGTTCGTACAGGTCATACCTGGACTTCCCTGTACGAACTGGCTTAAGACTTCCATACCATGTCCCATAAAGGACATGGTATGGAAGTATGCGCTTGTTTCGCCGTGTATTCCAAGAAATGTCGTCATTTCTCTTTGCATTGTTTTTTGCCAAATTTTTCAAATAATTAATCACATGATTTGTCCTTTTTTAAAAAATTAAAATTTAGTCTAATTTTACTTTATTTTCCGACTAATTTTCCCTTGCTAAATATGTATCTAAAGAACAACTCTGCATACTTAACTCAAAACACGATTTTATTGACACGTTCGGTTGTTCCTTTCTCCTACAGTGAATGGATCGTTCTAAGAGCAAAAGCTTCCTTAAATAGGATAATGTAAAATACATAGAAAGAAAACAGTAACAAAATAGTAAGAAGGAAAAAAAATACAAGGAAAATAAGATAAAGAAGTGTAAATAACAAAATCATATAAATGCAATAAAGTAGGTACATATAATGATAAAAAAATAATAAGAAATTGATTAAAATAAAAGACGAAATCCCACGGCGGTGACAGTGGATGGCTTCAAGTCTAAGACAGGACAAAAAAATAATAAAAGAGAACAAACCGCTCCCAACAAGGTTTCCAACAGTATTCCTACGCCTCTTACCTTTCGCCTACAGATGCAACTACTAATTGTGGCGTATAAATAACTGCCACTATTCATATGAAGCCCACATGGATAGTGGCGTTTTTGCATTACGCCGCAATTAATGTAACGCTGATATTCAAGCATAAAATGTCAGATGTTTTGAGCTTTGATAAGACACTTCATGCTTTGAAGATTAAATTCTAAAAACATTTGTCAGTAAACTTAGATTTTCGACATGTACCTATTACGCATACCGACGGAGTAATTCAAATTTAGAAAATATTCCGCGACGTTATCGGGCCGCCGTTGCTAGTAAGCAAACTTTTCTAATGATTCCAATTTGAAAAAACAAATAAAATTTCTAAAAATCCGAAATTATACTAAAATTATTAATTTTTTTAACGAAAAATTGATAGATCTTCTTGATCGTCGCCACGAGTCTACTTGCCAAGTTTCAGCTCGGTTGGATCACGGGAAAAGGGTCGAAAATCGATCCAAATTTTTGTTGACGGCAAGCCGGCAAGCAAGCAAGCAAGCAGACGCCACGAGTTATAATATAAAGGGAGTAAAAAATACGCTATTTTTGCCGTGTTATATACAGCTAGCGACATCGTGTAATCAGGTAACAACCTGCTTCAACAAAAGTACATCAGAGTACATTTTAAGTATTCCGGAGCCCTCGTCGTCCTTTTTATGAATATGCGGCACGCGGAGGAAGGCAAAGTGTCCTGCATATATAAAAAGGTGCTTCTGATATCCGCAGTAAAATAAACATACTGCCGAGCGGGCTGTCTTGCTTCAACGGTCGCCCATCTCGAATGCCGTGGCTCTGATCGTGACCGCAACCGACAGCTAAAATATTAATGCGCAAACCCGATCGTTGCAACAATGCGTGTTGCAATTATGATATTTTTAAAATTTCATATAAATGCACACTGCATGACGGCGTTGGAAGGAAAACTGACATAAAAACAAACAAATAAATTTTTATATAAAAGCCTATACACATTGCTGCTCTTTACTTTATATTCATGTTTTGGTGCTATTCCTGATACTTTTATATTTTGCTACTTATAACTTATATTGTTTAATGTATATTCTTTTTAATTTTATGTTATATTTTTTATGTAAAAGCCTATCTATACACATTGCTGCTCTTTAATTTATATTTTTAATTTTTATACTCATGTTTTGGCGCTATACAGATATTGTTTAATGTATGTGCTTTTTGAAATTTATATTATATTTTTTATGTAAAAGCCTATACCTAATGGGCGAAAACAAATAAATAATAATAAAAAAAATAAGATATATATTATACAACATAGAAGGATACTAAGGCCCGGTCGCGCCATCTGAAGTAAATTTTACTCGAGTAAAATTAACTCGAGTACCTTTTTTTACCATCCGCCGAGAGTAAACTCGATTTCGGGTTGCAGAAACGTCTTTTTTACCACTGTTAAACCAATAATAAGGCTAATAGGGTGCCAAGCGGAATAAACCTCAAATACCGCATATGTCTATGGAATTTGATTTATTTCAGTTTTTTACCACTGGCAATACGTACTTTTACGGTTCAAAGCGAGTTCAAACAAACCGCTCCATTCTATGAAACAAACTAAACAAACGTCAAACCATCGCTAAAATAACGCGAAATTAAAAGATTCGTTGTAATGTTTACAAATTTCAATATGACAATGGCAGCGACAAAATTTAAATGACAAGTAGGTACCTATGTGGACAAATGTCACATTTTCAAATCAGCTGTGAGAGGACGGCCATTTTTTTTACCAACGATTTTACCACCTATATTGGAGAGTAAAAAAATGTTAACGAACTGACTGAACGCCAAGTGTGTATTAGGAATATATAAGAAATAAGGGTTTCGCAAATCGAATGTTCAAGCTCCAAAGTTGGAAAACCGATACATACATTCGAAACTCCACACAGATTCATGAATCTCAGTCTTTCAAAAATTGTATATTACGCACTCCGTCAAAGTATTATCAGCTACGCCAAGTGTGCATGGGTTGGTGCGGCCCCAACCACAATAGACCCTTCAATAAAGTCTCACAAATGGGTTATACGTGTAACATACAAGAAACCATTTAGATATAACTCCGAAGACCCACCCAGAGTCCATCAAGTGACAGCTATACACCAGTTCAATACTAAAATTATTATTTAAAAAAAAAAGCTCTTTATCATATACACTATCTGAATTCAGAAACACAGAAGCAAAACATCGGGAAATGTTTCAGTGCCGTTAGTTAGGGTCGATCAAGACCCTGGCCCATGATTACCATACATTTATTCCGTTAAATATACTATAAAGCTCATTATTGAAGCGACTACGCCAAAAATGCGTTTTCTAAAAGCGACGATAAAATATATCATAATATGTATATATAAATAGCACTGTATGACTTAAAAGGTATAAAAATTTTCCTTTTAAGACATACGGTGCTAGATTTTTTCGGGAGAAGATATGGTCAAAAAGAATACCATCTAAGGGGTGCGGTTGTGCGGCCGCACACTTATAAATATTTTCCCGCACTGTTTTCAACCCCCACACGCAGATAGAACTAAATTTTAGGTTTGTTTTAATAGATCGAACATTGACCAACATTTTATTAATGACCGACATATTGGACTCGAATGGGATGTAGCGCTTAAATTACGTAAAAATATTTTACAATCAAATAATACATAATTACTTCTTAACTAGTTTTATACTCTCTTACGCGGCATAATAATTTTTGAGGATAAAAATGGTGCACATCTGCGCACACATATTTTGTACAAAATTTACTGAGTTAATTGTTACTAAACATTAGAAGGAATGTTGCACCTAAGTAAGTCGATAAAACGGTATTGACTTAACCGATATTATCGGTTTCGACAACCCTAGTAATAAATATAACAACTAACCTAAAACTACCAATTAACGCACAAGTGGCAGCCTAAACAAAGGACCCGTAATATAAGAAACACAAAATCATGTTGAACAGGCGGTCGGCAATAATCAATTGCATTCGCTACCGTGCGGATACTGATGTCAGGGACGAGATAGGTCTTTGTAATTTGATAGTTAATTAAACGGGAAAAACAGAACGGCACGGAATACCGCGCTCGCGAGGTTCGGGAGTATTTTTGTATGCAGATTTGGCGCCGGGGCGCAGAGTCGCGGTGCGAGCGGCGTCGTGTAATTGGTGCCGTAATTTATAATGCAATATGCATCATCACACAGTCCTGGCTGCGGTAAATTAATCGGACCACGGGACGGCCGCGTGCGTTGGATGTCAATTAATTAGTGTTCGCGTAAGTGCGCGCGTGTGCGTGTGCCGTGTGTTGACCACACTGTTGTGTGCGTAATATGGACGTGAAAGTGACATAGGACAAATGACATTTTTTGATGTGAAAATATTCTCGATGGCGCCCAAAACATTTTCGGACCAGAGTGAAACAGATCGGCAACGAAAATGCGAGTTGTCAAACATTGTCGCGAGAGTCCTAAACGATAAAAATTGCGCGTAATCGATGTCCTCCGAACAAGTGGCCCAAGTCAAAATTTACGAATTTCAAATTAAGAATACCAGTGGCGTGCAGTGGGTATAAACTTAGGTTATGCTGTGACCGACTATATACCTACCTATATTAGAAATATATATATATATATATCTCTATAATATACATAGATATAATATAATTATATATAGATATACACGCATATACCTATAAGGGTATATACATTTAAAAAAAAAAATTTAACTATATATAATGAACTATTTTGAGTAGCTTCAATCCACAAAAATAACTGCACTATAAAAGAAGTATTGTAAACAATATTTCCTAAATAAATAAATATTTTATATAGGTATAGCTAATACGGCGAAAAATTCCAATATATTTCGAAGACGATTTATATATAATTAAATCGGGAACAATACTAATTTCAGATATACGTTTCTTTTCACAAAAATAAATCAAACATTTTATGATATCATTATGATATGACAGATGATGTTTGTCGTATTCGTAGTTACATTTACCACAGAAAAGACATAAAATTTACACCGAAAATTTTGGGTGGAATTTGTAAAAAATAACATTTCTGCATGACGTGCGCCTGGCATAGGAAAAAGGACGCTACTACACAAAACTCGCAGCATTAAAAATACACGGTTTTTTTCTCGACTTGACTATATCTGTGGAACAAATTGGTTAGCGAAATAAATGAAGAATTGACATGAAGTTAAGCGCAGAAAAGTCGGAAATAAAACTTCTAGCCGTAGGACGAATTACGGCTTGAATTTTAAATCAACTTTTTCTTAAGATAAGGATTGTTTAATTAATATTTGTTTCCCAGAATCTTTACTAATGCACAGCTTTTTTGCTTGTATGCGCTGCACGCCACTGAAGAATACCATTATAAACCAGTAAGAAGAAAATTCACAAACTGTCACTAAATCCGTTACTATAAAGCTTTAAAATTCAATGTAAAGAAACTGCTAACATTGTACAATTCAACTCCTTCGGCGAAGTAATTCTGTGACAATTCTGTCCTTGGTAATAATACTTCAGCATCAGTAATAGATGCAATAGTAATAGGCCCTGAAAATGAACAGTTTATGTAATACATATTTTATATTGTTGTTGTATTTTATATAGTAATGACACCCTTTTGAATACGTAAAAGTGTTTTTCAAATCAATTCATATTTAACATATTAAAAATGAATTTCCACAACGTTTCACAAAAAAGCTTTCAAACATTTAATATTTGACGTTTCTTCTTTATTACTTTTTATGTCGTCAATGATCATTACAACATGAAACTTATTATATTTAATATTTAACTATATTCTTTCATTATACCCACTTAGATTATAATTGATTGCACATTATCTATACATACTGATCAATATTTATTGTAGCCATACAGAATTGAAATTGGAGAAAAAAAAGAATTTATTTCAATATGACCTAAGCTAAGATTAAGATCCATTTGCTGGATAACTAGCCCATTCTGAAAAAAATCCTTATTTTACAAAACATTTTAATGATGGAAAATTACCAAATTGTATTAAATTGAACTGATTATATAAATCAAATCTAAAATCACTTTAACATGTCATATTTAAAAAAAATCACTAGATCTTATAAAAACTGAGAAAACACAAAAAATTGTTCACTTTTTACTCTTAAAAAGTATCTCACCTTGGACTGACATATCACCTCGTTTTGTTATACACAATAACATTAGCGTACAGTGAACGGCATTTTCGTTGTCTCGATTTTAGATAAACTAAATACATTTTTTTTTGCATTACAGATCGCTCCATTTACAATGCAAGTATATCTTGGAGTACCTAAATGGAGGCGATCCGCTGCTTGATGCATTCAATGCTATCATTAAATACATTTATTTATATATTTATCATCAACGACACCCTCTCAATAATTTGGCAAAGACGAATGGATAAATTTTTTGGACGTCGGGAGTAGAAGATCGCTTGAAGAATGTTGCATCAACTTAGTCAAATAAGCAACAGGCACATCTCTGGTGAAAGCCCTCATACGTGCAAGATGCCGCGAGAAGTTGAGAATAGTCAAGAGAGCAGGCGTTCATGAAGAGCACCATCCCCAGCCGTGAGAACCGAACCTTGAAAGAAGAATCTTAATTCGGTTAAGTACCGGGAGTGAAAAACATTATTTAATTTTTATTTTTCAAGAAAAATATCATCCGCAGGCCCTTTATCGAAAGTATATTTTAAAGACGGAACAAATATTGTAAATGGTCAATGATATCGAAACACATGAAATCAGTCTTCTGCGTGTAGTTTTCTGGGATAATCTGCCGAGTATATCCGACCTCTCTGTTTCACATCCCATTGCAGCTGCAGGGCGGCTGCGCATTTTTACTCCCTTTCTTTTAACTCGTAGCAACTGCTTATCGGCTTGTCTGCCGAAAAAACTTTGGATCGATTTTTAACCCCTTTCCCGTGATCCAATCGAGCTGAATCTTTGCATGCAGACTCGGGGCGACGATAAAAATGATCTAATAAATTTTCGTTTAAAAAAACTTAATAAATATAGTATAATTTTCGATTTTTCAAAATTTTAACGATTTATATATTGTTTAATTTTCGTGTGGAGTAGGCGCGAAACCTGTTTAAATCAGAAAGGGAATATAATAAAAACTAGGTTTTTACGGGTTAGTTTTTTACATGAAATAATGTTCTAACAAAATATTTGAACGATTTTTATTTTTTTAGTTGCCTACTACAGTTAATTAAACAAATTAAAATTACAAACAAAAATAGGAGACAATATTTTTGAATAGGAAAAAGTCAATAAAAAATCGCAAATGTTACACAATTTTCAAACGCGGTGAAAAAAGTCTGTGAAAAAGTATTCTATGTATGTTAAAAAAACATGACATAGAAGCTAGCACATATAACACACATGCAAGTATCCATCACCGTACAATTAGTATATTATATTCCGGACGCTGTGCCAATTAACATAGCTTTATTGCTTGCAATTTTGCAGTAGTTAGCTTTGAGCAGGGCTGTGGATTGTATTAAAAATACACAGAGTGAAATAGTCTATGAGCGGACCGTCGAGAACCCTACGCCATCGAGTAGCAAGATGAGACTTGTGTGTGGTGATGCCTAATAGGATAGGCATCCAAAGAATACAAGGTTACCTGGGATCGTCCTGGAGCATTTTATGTAATCGATAAATAATGATACTTATTTTTGGGTAAAAATGACGTCATCATTATGCAGGGTGGAATCAAGGACATTGAGATCGAGCGAAGCGCTTGGAATTCTTTAATAATGCTCACTAACGCCTTAATGTTGGTACAACTAGGCCTTTGAGGTAGTAGTTTGAAACTGTGACGCTCCAATTTTTCATAAGATGATAACTGAGGATGCTGATCGTCATCACTGTTGGCTCCAATAACATAATAAACTGTAGATACGTTACAAGCGTGAAATCTTGGCAACTCAAAAGTAAGGTAATTGCCTTACTTGCATTCGTTATCGAACGGACCTTCGTTGTGATCAGGCGCGACGCTACGCGGAAGAAGATATCGGTATAAGAAAGTATCGCACACTATTGTAAGAATGAGTATGTTATTTTAGTCACCGTGACTTCAAATTACCTGATTTTTACGTGATTACTTGATTATGTGATTTGTTGTCTCTTTCAATGCAAAATTTGCTACATATGAAAGCCGGCTAGTATGGGAATAATGTGTCTATATTATAATACGTCAATGGTTGGCTCTTGGTAGGTCTTGGGTCTTGGCTTCTTCGATAGTCTTTATCTACTAATTTCGATTCTTGGTGGGTCTTGGCTTCTTCGATAGTCTTTATCTACTAATTTCGGTCTTGCAACAGTTCTCTCCATTTCTGGATCTCCAAGGCAGATACGTCTTTGAACACAGCATCACACAGTCCTAGTTTTGGCCTTCCTAAGCTCCTTCACCTTACATTCATGTCATTCTTTTGGCAAAACTTTCAAGATATATAAAGGCATTGAGTACTGGGAAACTGTTATATGCGCAGCAGCTCCCGTGTCCCAGCAATAGCTTCCTAAAATAAATAAAATATCAACCCTATACTTTCATCATCCAAATCGCCATTATTATAATGTAAAATATGTCAACCCCGCCACGCCGCAAACGATGCTAAGGCACGTGTGCAGCATAACGGGGTGTCCACACAAAACCACGTCACTGTCTCTCGGGTTCAGAGGGACAATGAGAGGAGTAAAGCGCAGATGGTGGACCAGATAATATGCTAATTCAAATACGCTATCGGCCATTGGCTGCGGGCTGCAGAGAAAGGTGAAGGAAAATAATCAATAACATCAGCAGGTTGTGGCCGGAGACCACGCTCCCAATAATGAGGAACAGACGAAGAACAGAAAGCCATGACATGGATTGATGGATTTTATTTTTTAGATATGAGTTACAATTACTTTTGGCCTTGCTTGCTATGTACAAGGCTTATAATTTACCTCAATAGGAGTTCAGGTATCCTACTCTAGCTACTACCAGCTTTGTTGGAACGGGAGGGATTTGTCCGTGGAACTTGGAACTCCTTCGCATTTGCCTATGTGGAGAGGGAACCACGGGAAACCTCTCTCAGAAGGAGTCGGACCTGAGGGGACCTTCCTATACGTTCTTATAACGTTAGGCTTTTGTTTTATTCGTTATTTATTACTTTTAATGTCCTGACTATATTCTCTAAGAAAGATACCATCTCTCGTGATAAGTCCTTAATGACTTACCAAGGTTGCGATGTCTTTCCAGTTGACGTCCTTCTGTCTGCACGCTGCCTCCAGCTTGTGTCTTTGCGTGCTGATGGATTGATGGATGCCAACCTGGCGGCGAATGAGAAAGACCGAACGGTAGATTTTGCTCACAAAACGGTCCCATGCAAGATTGGGGTCGTTGAGAAGAAAAAAGAAGTCACTCCGACTCCACAGCCTCGGCTTTAAACGTGAGATTCTACACGCAACAGTCTCGTTAGCTTTGTCTCCTCGCGCGCGCGCGGAGCGCAACGCATCAGAGCAGTGCGCCACCACATGACTTACGTTCGGCGGCGGTTCCGTAAAAAATCTCCGGGCTGAAAAGCGAACGCCGCCAGCGCGAGTTTTATTTGGATGGAAAAACTTTTTATGGCCGTCATATTTCACGTTCCCGAGCCGCGCCACTGTCTGCCCGAAATTTGTACGAAATTAATAGGAATAAATTTCGAAACACTCTCCGGCCCCCCAATAAGGACGGGGCTATAGGGGAAGCGTAAATTATTAGGCTTAATAAATTTGTGGATACATTTTTAAATTTCAGCGGGCAGAATGGAAAAAATAATAAATAGTATTTAACCCTTGCCACTCCAATGCCGAGTGACACTCGACATTGATTTTGTTCCACCAACTCCAATATCTCGACATTGTGTAATACGTCTTTTCGCGGACAATTTTAAAATAGGGGGATTTTTTTCGTGCTAAACTTTTTGAAACACGATTGAAAGACATTCTAGAATGGCAAAAAGACCTTGCCATAGTTGTGGGGTGGCATATTTCAGCGCTGGTATCGACGTTGCAAACGTACCTACACTATAGTCGGGACCAAACCAACTGACGATTGCGATGTAAAACATTTTAAAGTTAGATTCGACGAAGCTCTCGCTCGCACTTATGCACCTTACGAGGCAGTGCTAGCGATGGGTAGAATACTTTTAATTAAGGATAAATTATAGAAGTCTCATAGAGACGAAACTAATTTATATATGAGAAAAGTGGATGGAAGTCTCTTATACAATGCCCCAGGTTTCTTAGTGCTCTTAGGATGGAATTGGTGAATGTTGCATTGCGTAGAGTGATCACTTAAGCCAGCTCATACAGGTTGTAAGCCCTGAGTCATCGTATAAGAGACTTCCGTCCACTTTTCTCATATGTAAATTAGCTTCGTCTCTGTGAGAGTTCTATAATTTATTTTTAATTAATTAATCATGCCTCTGGGGACAAAATTCGTGTTCTTAGAACATACTTTCACATACATAAAATATTGTTTATGAATACTTTTACGTTAATATCGACATGTTTATTTTTCAATTTATTTTTTCACCAATTTCCTATTTATGAGATCAGGCTATTTATTTGTAATTAATTTTTTTATCATTTATCTCCATATTCTCTATACCTTTGTGAGATATTCACCGCTATCTTAATGAGAAGAAATAGTGCGTTTTAAAACACCAACACCAGAACTGTCAATATCACTAACGGACACAAACTTACGGAAAGCTTCTCTCGATGTAAACGGTTCGTCATTCAGCAACATTTGATTCCTTATCTGGTCAATAGTACTGTTACCTGTTGAGGTTGATGCTACTTATCTTCACTGCGTCACTTTTCAGTTCATTAACTCCTGTGTGTCGGTGGTGTAACGTAGGCCTACATTTCATAGAAAATATTAAATATCTACCTTATTTTCCAAAACTAAAACGTCTAATTTATTGTAATCGTCGAATAGACATTCTCACACCAAAATTACTAAATTAAAAAAAAGTTACCAATGTACGGATTTTTTAATTAAAAAATATTTATTCATTTCTCTCGTCTTTTCGGCCAGCGTGTGAAAGAGAGCAGAATATTGCACGTCGCAGTTAAATCGAGTAGGAAAAAAAATGACAATACCACACATTTCATGCAGGACAGAGACGTGGTTGCTTGGGTTTCGGCGAAAGAGAAAACAATATCGAAAGAGCACGGTAGAGTCGCGTAAAACGCGTTAGACAAAGACGGTCTATATTAGATATGCCATGATTTTATGATAATTTACTAAAATAATGCAAAAATATGTATGTTTACCTCACAACATTATATACAGGGACCTTTAAAAAGTCTTCTCTGTATTGAAAATATATATTTTTGAACACATATTAAAAACTATGTCGATTTTTAATCATGTAACACTGTGTTACACCATCGTTCCCGAAGGTATTTTTTAGCACAGTCTTTTAAGAGTTAAAGAACGCAACGCGTTGTAGATCACTGCGCGTGTTTGGGCGTTAATATCATGATTTAATGAGTATTTACAACATCACTATTTAAATCGTATTTACAACAAAAGAACGTTGTCTCTACAACGTTCTTTTGCAGATACAACGTTAGTTACATAAATCGTATTTACAACAAAAGAACGTTGTGTCTACAACGTTCTTTTGTAGATACAACGTTAGTTACATAAATCGTATTTACAACAAAAGAACGTTGACCAATCAGAGCGTTCGAAGCATCTCTCTGCAAAGTGACTCATCGACTGTGCATACAAGTAAAAAATGATGAACATAACGTTTGCAGCGTTGTGTATTCCTACTGATATTATGATTTAGGCCATTTATGGCCGCAGTATTCAGTTTGTACGGACCCGACTATAGTAATTATCGCACCGTGCTCTCATCACCATCTTGTCTCCAGCTGTGCATTACCGTGTTTATTTTTGTAGTTAATTAATTATAATAAACACATGGATTGTGTTGATGTGGCCGACTAATATGTAATATACCTAAAATATAAAAAATACATACTTTGATTTCGCTTATCTCCGTAACTGTCGACATTTCACCCAAAGTGTGAGTAATATTTTCTATTCAAAATTGAATAATGAAGACTTACTTACTTACTTACTTACCATCGCGCTGTTTCCCCGTGGGGGTAGGCAGAGAGGATAGAGCGCCACACTCTTCTGTCCTGACATACAACTCTCGCCTCATTCACATTCATACATCTTCGCAAACTCGCCGGTCGTTGAGGCTTTTAACGGGACCATCTTCCAGTATCTGGTTTATCTGGTCACGACACGTCTTCCGCGGTCGCCCTCTCTTTCTGGCGCCGACTGAAGACTTCCCCGAAGTATTTGCTATTATGCTACGCATGTACTGTAAAATATTAAATCAAGAACAAAAGGCTCGTTATTTTATGGCTCGCACAGCCCATTTATTAAGCGCAACAATATACAAAAATGTCGCCGTTTCCGTTATTTCATCCGCGTTGTGCAAATTTATCACCCCCTATAGACCGCCGATCTCGTAAAAAAAAAAAAAAAACGGATCATCATTTTCGGGGTCCGGCAGCGCGTCGCGTAAAGCCGGACTCGTCACAAAGCGCGGACCCTTGACCCGCCGCTTTATTGCACTTTTATTGCGCCCCCGCAAATTGAATCCGGTTTCATTAGCGCCGGCCGACCCCGCCTGATTTGCGGACCCGGCCCGGGCCGTTATTACATTAAAAACTCTTCACCGCCGTGCAACGCCGGACGCCACCTGAAATTTTAATCCCAAGTCGAGCCTAATTGGGACGAAATGAGAAAATAACGCAGCGCGCCGCGCTGGTGTAATTCGGACCCGGCCGCCGCCGCACAAAGGGTCCGCCTAATCGTCAATTGAATGCAGAACTATGCTAATTTGGCTTGAGTAAACTTTGCAATTGATGCGTGTAATGTTTATAATTTCAAATATACGTCGGTAATACATTTTATTTAGAAAACTTACTGAACCCGACGCAAATCGCCGGACTCGTACATGACGGGGGATGGGCGGGTGGTAAATGGGAATGTTTTTTGCGGACGTTGAGAAATTGGAAGGGAAAAGGAAGCTCATCTGCGTATAGTTTTCTGGGATATTCTGCCGTATAAATGGGACCTCTCTGGCCGACGTTTCGGATCCCATTGCAGGGTCCATCATCAGGGATGATGTGACATCAGAATATCCCAGAAAACTATACACAGATGATTCTGAACGGCCGTGAAAACCTAAGAACATTTTTAAAAGGAAGCTCGACTCGCCCATTGACGATACTTATTTCTTCCTGTAATGAAAAAGACGATGAGCTTCAAAGCGGTGATACATTTTCACACACCATGTATTCCAACAATAAGGAACATTTTTGGAGATGCCCATCGAAGTTGTACCTTTGAGCCATAATAAGGGACTCGTTTTTGCAACTATTCTTTCGAGCGATCAAAATGGGGCTGATTGAACAAGATAGGTCGGACGAGGAGGAGAGGCGGTCGTGACGTAAATGCCAACTTATCGATAAACGAAAAATATTCGCGAATATTACTATCACAAAGTGTGTGTCCGCAGCGCATTAGTGAATAAATACCGAATTAATACAGTAATAATTATATAAATCTTCGCGTATCGGTCCTACTCATCGTCGCCAGCTTGATATTTTTTTCTCTAAAGGCCATACCTAACAAGATAATGCCGTTTATCGAACGTTCGGGTATGATCTTGCATATTCTAAGGCCTTCTGGTAATTTCTAATGATTCTAAAACATTCCAGAATGACGTGCAACCGTGCAATTACTTGATTTGAGATCTCGTGACAGTATTTTAAAAAGAGTGAAAATTTTGGAATCAACGGCAGAGAACAAAGACAGATGTTAAGTTTTACGATGCTGACGAGGTTGAGGGTTAACTTGATGAGTAAACCGACCGGCGATGAAAATTTCTTCTGCTTTACGCAATCTGGTATTTCCACGCGACCTGTTCCCAGTTCAGAAGTTGGGAATTATTTATTTCGGCGACGATTTATAATTTCCTAAATTAAAACTCCACAAAAGAATATTCATTTTATCGAGTCTGTCAAACAGCCGCCAGGAGAGAGGCGAAATGTCAAGAAATCCCGAGACGCGGCGACTTGTGCGAGAAGCGAGCGCTGACAAATGTCCCAATTTACGCGCGGAGGGGGTGGGGCAGGGCCAGATTAATGGGGGAGCATTTTTCCAGGGGTTGTGACGAGAGGAGCCGAGCCTGGCCGCCCGCCCTCTGGCACTAAACACACGGAACCTTGGTGAAGGAAGGATCACGGCCATCGCATCAGACCGCGAGGTAGACAATAGCAAGAAACGGAAATAGATATAATTACGCATTTCAAGAGATGCGTTTTTTAAGGATCTGTTAGCCTGAAATTGAGTAATATTTTACAAGGGGTTGATTGATTATTTTTATTTTCTATTGGTACACGTATTAAACTACTATTTTATTGAAAAAATAATGACCGCGTTACATCTATTGCCGTGGACGTCTTCCACCGTGACTGAGATGTAATTTTGCAAGCAAAACAGCGTCATGTACTTATTTAGAAATGAAAAATCTAAAATGTAGCATACGGATTAGCTAATCTGATAAGCTATTTGTTAATAGCAATCGATTAATTTATTTTTCAAATTTAATAAAAATGATTTTTTCCAAATTGGATAAGACAATATAAATAATATGCCATAATAATACATAGCAAAGTATCGAGTGTTTCATCATTAATCCAAAATATTAATCCCGAAAGTTCCATGATAATAGTCCCAGGATTTATGAGCACTCTAAAATGTACCAGGGTCCGGGATTGGATTCCCTAGTCACTTCTAATTATTATATGCTTTTATTTAGCTGTCTTTGTTGTTTGTGGTGGAATTTTTTAATTGATTTTTCACCAAGTTCACGACTAGCTAGAGCTCTAAATCTTTCAACATTTACGTAAAGCGGATGACTACGCATTATTAAATAGTTTTCGATGACTTGGTCATTATTTCGATTCAAATTAATATATTTCATTATTGAGCGCTCAGCCGTAAAATTTAGCTTTAAAATTTAGATAAGCAGTTTAAATTTGGACATTGCATTAAAAAATCTATTATGCGTTAAAAAATCTATGCGTAAAAAATGCAGAGAAAGCGCATGGAATATTTCAAAATTTACGTAAAGTGAATGACCGTACATTTTTAAATCATTTTCGAAACGATTTGGTCATTATTTCGATTAAAATTAATAATCACTTCACTCACAAGTAAAAGCCGCATAAACAGCTGAAGAACATGTCTTATATTCAAGAACACATTCTTATTATATAGTGAAGTTGCAATCTTTTCAGAACGAAGTTCTGTGAAATTTAAAACCAAATTTTTTTTTTTTAAATAGAGATGCGAACACGGAATTCGTGTCACATCAATATTCTTACTACTTTCAAATTAAGCTAAACGCTTGTGCTATGAAAATAGGACTAACTTGCTTATCTGGAGTGAGATTCGAACCTGCGACCTTTGGATCACGAAGCGAGAGTCCTAACCACAAGACCAACAAGCTACTCTTATTAATTAAGTAGTTAATTACTTTTTGATTTTTCTGTATGTCTTTCTAATTGATTAATTATTTTTTTTGAAGAACATGTCATTCGAAAATTTGTTTTAAACTTTAAAAGAACGTCTTTTATTTTTTATACTTTAAAAGACTGTATGGGTCATGTTAAAAAATCAATTACGAATGTTTTCGAAGAAATATATAAAAGCATTTTTTAAATTTTTATTTATTTACATGTTATGTCGATGGTTGGGAGTTTGGTATAGAATCAAGAGTGCCATTTGATTCTATATCAAACTATTTTCACAAAAAAAAATAATTGAAAAACACTGGTTTATAGCTTTTACTTGGTTACAAAATGTGTCAGTACAACGTAGTAAACATCCCCAGACACAACACCAACAACTCTAATACATTCTCGATAACCCTGAGATTTAGGTGAGGCAAATACAGATTACGGATAATGTGTAATATCCCTTTTGAAAAGCGTCTCGAGTGGTTTGGTGGGCACTTCTTTTATCTTAGTTGGCTGAAATCCCCAACACACGCTTTGCGAGCTTCCTTTGGATATCCGATAGCGGCGGTCGGAAGGGGTAGCCAGGGTAAGGGTGGTGGGGGCGGATGAGAAAAAGTGGACCGATTTACGAACAAATCGCCGGCTCGTTATGCCACGGCATCGGACCCTACGAGGGTCGGCCAGGGAGGGGACGAAGCCGGTTCCAAAATCAATCTGATCGATTTGGATTTACCCTTCTTGGTGATTTGCAAATCAAATCGCCCGATTCGCATTAAAAAAATCGCCAGATTTGTTAAATATCTTTGAACCGAATCGGTTCACAATTTAATTAGCTTCACTAGTATCAGGGATAGGGGCAAATTTCGCAATCCTTAATTAAATTTAACCTTAAATTTGGCAAAGATGCGTATTCCGGATGACAGTAAAATAATCATTCAGTAACTAAAATCAATTTAATTAGAAAAATTAAAATGCTGACGCGGTATTTTATCCGACATTGGTCGGTATTTTAAAAGTGACGTTTGAGTTTTGAGGTGAACAGCATTCGTAAAAGAAATATCTTCTGCGATGCAGTTCGGATTTGATGTGACGAAGGCTAAAAAGAGTAAGAGAACACGGTTTTATTAAACATATTTTATGTATTTTCTATTAGTCACAGTACTAAGAGCGCTCACAGCATATCTGTATGTAAATAAAATCAAAAACGTGGGGCGCTTTTTTCTTACCCCAACAGTCGCTTTATTTAAATAAGCCTTATCGCTAAATAAAACTCTCTCATCACAATTCTATTCCATTTAGTTATAGTTAGATAAGTTCAAGACACACAAATTGCTTATATTCGGCCCACGCTTTTGATTTTATTGACATACACGCATATACTGTCATCTCTCTTAATACTGTAAGAGTAAGAGAGAAGAAAGAGAAGAGAAAAAATCTAATTTTAAAGTATGTAATTTTTATAAAAGCGTGTTTTTGTTATATTCTTTTAATATAAATTTATGAATATTATGCCTTTGTATTTAAGATGAAAACATTTCTTTGACACATTTACGTCTATTTCATATTTACTTTCTTTAGAAGAAACTTATTTCGACGATTCATTAATATTTGATTCTCCGATTTAAAGAATATTTACTTATTTTGAACTGAAATCTTCAACTGGAAACTCTTCTTCGTCACCTTGCAGCTACTGATTTACATTTTTTCGGAAGTTGGATAACTATCAACAAAGGAAAAATTTCGATTCCGATGAGGCGGTAAAAAACGATTTTAAGAAATTCATCGATTCCTGTCCTCAGGATTTCTCTAACAAAGACATCAATGAATTTACATTAAAATAGCAAAAATGCATCGAAAACAATGGCTAAACAAAACAATAATACCTACGATGAATTGAATATAAACTTTTCATAAAAAAAATGAAATTTTATATATATTAGGTCCTTACATATGAAATTGGCGTTTAGTATGGGAGGAACATAAAGCCGATTTTTTTTTTTATTAAAATATATTTATTTAATCAAAGTATGTACCATTGCTATCTATGCACTTTTGCCATCTCATAGGTAGTTCATCGATCCCTTTACTAAAAAAACCATTCGGACGAGAATCAATAAAATCTTTGAAGGCGGTTTGGACTGCCCCATCGGAGTTGAATTTTTTCCTTTGCAAGAAGTTATCCAAATTTCGAAAAAATGGTAATCTGTTGGGGCAAGGTCCGGAGAGTACGGCGGATGTCTTAGACATTCCAATTGAAGCTTCTCTAATTTGGTAGCCGTCTGTTGTGCAGTGTGTGGTCTAGCGTTATCATGAAGCAGCAGTGGTCTAGAGCGATTAACCAGCCTCGGTTGTTTAGCAGCTAGCTTTTCCATCATGGTTTGCAGTTGCTGACAATGGACATCTGCCGTAATCGTCTGGCCAGATTTAAGAAAGCTGTAGTGAACGACACCAGCACTAGTCCACCAAACGCTCACAAGTAACATTTTTGGAGTCAATTTTCGCTTGGGGCATGGTTTGGCTGGTTCGGCAGGGTTCAGCCATTGCGATGAGCGCTTCCGATTATCGTACAGGATCCACTTTTCATCACATCAGGTAATGATTCGATTTAAAATCCCTTCATTATTGTGCGAATGATTCCCATGAGTAAGTAGTTGTATAAATTTGGATTTGGAATTCCTAACCAAAGAGAAGATATTTGAGATCAAATTTGCCAGTACGGCAAAACGCCAATTTCATATGTAAGGACCTAATATAAAACGGCAAATAATAGGTATGTTATGCCCATGCATGATTAATTAATTTAACAAATCCATTACTCAAGTAACCTACGAGCTTGCTACTCATTTCATCATTCATTTAGTTAAGGATGTGATTATTTTCATTGTACATTCGGCATCGACATGGGAATTGAAACATTTTCACTATTTAATTAAAAAATATTATTATAAAATCTGATCACTAACATTAGCGTTCACTAACATGAAACATTTCCAAATGTTAACATTAAACTTTATTTATGTTAATTTATGCAATTTTAACGTTCGTTGTAAAACAGCGACTAATTATAAAAATACATAAACTTCGTATATTTATTTATTCATTCGTTGTACAAATTTAATGTTTCCTTTCCGTCTAATTTTCTACAACAGCGCACGTATTTTATTATATTATATGTAAAATAAAGTAATACTTTATGACAGACGTAATTTTAGTCGAGGATATAATATTATGTAGTAAGTAAAGCTGCTTTGTTCGCAATATTAAAATGTGGAATCTCTTTAGTTTATACAAGTAACGAGTATTTTAATCAACCAATGACGTCCCTGCTAAATTTTATAATGCTGCCTTTATCTCTCATATTAATGTTATAACTTCACTACAAAAATTTTGGCAGACGCATTTGACGGCAGCATTGGCAATTATTATATAGCGTTTAAATTATGTTGTCTTTTAAATTTTATCGTTAAAGACTTCGTTTACTTCCTTCCTAAGCAAAAAATGTAATTCTGGCGAAGTACGCTGAATTTTTACAACATAATTTTATAGACCTTGCCCATTGATATTTTACCGATGCATTTTTGTAGCACAATTTTGAAAAAAGCTCAATAGTATCCTTTGAGGATTCTAATATCTAATATTTTTTAAATCTCACGTCTTAGTCCAGTGGGCATGACACTGGCTTCTCATACCTGAGGTTCCGGATTCGATTCTATGTTTTTTTTTCATATTTATTTACTTTTTGATACTTATTGCATTATACATATGCCAAACTGCACAGTATATATTTGTGATTTTCTCAAGTCTAATTATCTACTTACTATTTTATTTACATTGTAAAATTGACATGTATTATGTACTCTATTTTTTATAAAAGCCCTTAAGGGCGTTAGTAAATAAATATACATATTTTTTAAAGTCTGGCTGTTTCGTGATGTGTTTCGTTACAGGAATTGGGCCTCACGGCCAACATACTCTAATTTTTCTATAAATTCATCTGAGCAGTAAATTTTGTACAAAAAAAATGTGTGTGCAAATGTGCAATGTGCACTATTTTTGCCCTGATGAATGATTATGCCGCGTAAGACAGTACAGACCTAATTAGGCAGTAATTATCAAATATAATAATTTCATTGTCTGTCTATCTGTCTGTCGTAAAATCCGTAAATTGCTGGAATTAAAACTGTAAATATTTAAGAGTGTGAAACGCAATAAGCGCGCGGCATACGAGGCGCGGTTACGCAAGGCAAGTCGTTATTATTATTTCCCGTGATTTTTCACGGGTGTACGGCTAGTTTATAAGTTAAATGCACAATATTCTTAAGCTAATTTTATTTCCACATCCCATTAGACTCCAATAGTAACAAAATTTTAGTCAATATTCGATGTTCGGTCCATTAAAAAACCTAAAAACTTCTGTTTTGTGTTTTCTGGGGTAAAATGCCGTATTTTTACGACCTTTTTTGGCCGATTCCATTGCAGGGTCCATCGCCACGGCTAATGAAAAATTAGCCTGATGCCAACATTAACCCTGATGATGGACCCTGCAATGGGATCTGAAACGTCGGGCAGAAAGGTCGTTAATACTCGGCATACTAACCCAGAAAATAGCGATCGAGGAAACCTAGGAAAATTTTTAAACCTAAAATCTGCTTTCGGGTATTTCTTTCTGTGTGCGGCGGTTGGGAACATGTGTGCGGACAAATATTTATAAGTGTGTGTCTGAACACCCGCACACCTTAGATGCAACATTGCCCATGGCCCATTGTAGCGTTAAAAATTCAATTAGATTAAACATCTATACGCTTACGTTCCTACGTCAACTATTTTCCTCCCTCCTTTCAGAGGTAAAATTCGCTAACCACAATAATGGCCAAAATGAGTTATGACTACAAACGTTCATATTTTTTCCATCTCTATTCCAGGTAAAAATCAGTAAGCGAATATTGCGTGTCTATTTATAGTTATTTAGTCGTAAAACTCATAATTTGAACATTGATGATTGAACTTGATAATAGAACATTGATAATAGAACTCGGCAAATCACGAACAGGCAACTCAATGTGAAAAAAAAGTAACCTATAAAAACCATGTTTTTATTATACTCCCTTTCTTTGTAAAATATAATAACAACAATTAAAGACGAATTAAAACATACAACATAACACTAAACTAACAGTAATTTAATATATTTCTAAAATGTCAGATGTTTTGAGCTTTGATAAGACACTTCATGCTTCGAAGATTAAATTCTAAAAACATTTGTCAGTCAATTTAGATTTTAGACATTCGTAGTGAAGTACCTACCTATTATGCATACCGACGGAGTAATTCAAATTTAGAAAATATTGCGCGACGTTATCGGGCCGCCGTAATCAAACTTTACTAATGATTCCAATTTGAAAAAACCAATAAAATTTCTAAAAATCCGAAATTATACTATAATTATTAATTTTTTTTTAACGAAAATTTGATAGATCTTCTTGATCGCCGCGAGTCTACTTGCCAAGTTTCAGCTCGATTGGATCACGGGAAAAGGGTCAAAAATCGATCCAAAGTTTTTGTCGACGGCAAGCCGGCAAGCAAGCAGACGCCACGAGTTAATAATATAAAGGGAGTAAAAATCAAAAACTTCTACGGAACAAGAACAACAGAGAACACAGTAACACGACTCCTCAATAAAATACCGGAGCACGTCAAGAATATCACTCAATCTACAGGTAGAGGAAGGGAAATAGGGAAATTCCTACTAAATAACTTGACTCTGGAAATTTAGACAAATCACATGCCTCATATTGTTGGCCTCAATGCCTTTTTACTTTTACTTTGAGCTGTGCCATGTTTTTTTATTTATTTTGATCTCAGTGATTCATATTGATGTTCATGTTTTTTTATTATTTCGATCGGTTACCTAGTCTCATTACTAAGTTTATCTTTAAGTTTTGTGGTGTTCATATATTATTATTACCTTTCATATACATTTTATCCTATGTAAATTACACCTATAACTAAATATGCAATGTAATTATGCAAGAATATGGAAAAGAAACGTTCGACAAGCTGTACAAGGCTTGCTACGTTCTATAACAATAGAAAATATGTATAAATTTAATAAAAAATAATAAATAAAAAAACGAGCGAGCCTTACAGTAGTCGCATATGATGTGTAAAATTTGATATCTCACAATTAAAAATATCAATTGAGCAACGACAGAAATTAATATCAAAATTTAAACCACCAGCCACGTAACGTATATACAAAATCAGAAGGGTTGGCTGTTGGAAGTGTGCGTCTTCGCTGTGATGGCACTTGCTGGACATCGATTTGTTTATAAACGATGATTTTTTCCATCGCGTAAATAAATAAAAAAATCTTAATTTGAACTACTCCAATGTCACTTAGTTTTACCGCTAAAGGGACGATATATGTTATCTGAATTCTACAAAATACAATTCGTTCCATGAGTAAAACAGTAATAAAATTAACGTAAAATAGTGGGTAGTACAATTCTAAAAACGTACTAATGAAAGCCTCGGTTTGTGATAAAAGTTGAAGCACTTAAGGGCATCAACAGCATCCATCAAGTTCAACAACCTGGCTTTTTTTTTGTTTATCGCTTCTTGATACAAAGACGAGGGTTAAAGAATCACTATCATTCTCGGCTCAAATAATTAGGAAAATAAACAGAAGCACCAACAGCTCGGACAAATACTCAACAAGCAGTGGTCTCATTTGTAAATAATCAACATTTCATTTTTGGCACGCACAGTCCTTAGTTTCTCGTTCCCCAGGCTGTTGAGGTCTCTGGGGAGCTAAACGTAGTATTTTCTGTGCCCGATAGTAATGCTTGTCGGATCTATTATAGTATAAATGATTTAATTATAAAACAGAATGGCAGCGGCGTCATTTATTGGCACATTTCATACTTTGGAATTTTTATTTTTAAATAATAATTAAGGTGTGTTTATTTTAAAAAACTAACTTTTATTTAGTGAGTAAAGCCTCAAAATATGGGAATAAATAGAATATACGGTTTAAAATCATCTCTTTATATTAGGTCCTTACATATGAAATTGGCGTTTTGCCGTACTGGCAAATTTGATCTCAAATATCTTCTCTTTGGTTAGGAATTCCAAATCCAAATTTATACAGCTATTTACTCATGTATTTGTGTTTTGAAAATTATAATTCATTTGTTTTTTCTTCAATTGTTTTTTTCTTTGCGTCACTCAGTTTACAAAATGAAAAACTTGAAATATCGCGTTATTTACGAGTACGAGTTCCACCGTGGCCACCAGTGCTGCAGAAACGGCTCGAAGGATTAATTATGTATATGGCGACGGTGCCGCAAAAGAAAACACAGTGCGTTTTTGGTTCCAACGTTTTCGTTCTGGAAATTTCGACCTGAAGAACAAGCCCCGTGGACGGCCGGAGACCAAAGTTGATAATGAAGAATTGAAGGCTATTGTGGAAGCGGATTCATCGCAAACCACATCCGAGTTAGCTGCAGGCTGCGGTGTTAGTGATAAAACAGTTTTAATCCACTTGAAGCAAATTGGTAGGGTGAAAAAGCTTGAAAGGTGGGTACCTCGCGAATTGAGTGAAGCAAATCAACAAACGCGCGTTGACTGCTGCGTTGCATTACTCAACCGGCACAATAATTAAGGGATTTTAAATCGAATCATTACCTGTGATGAAAAGTGGATCCTGTACGATAATCGGAAGCGCTCATCGCAATGGCTGAACCCTGCCGAACCAGCCAAACCATGCCCCAAGCGAAAATTGACTCCAAAAAAGTTACTTGTGAGCGTTTGGTGGACTAGTGCTGGTGTCGTTCACTACAGCTTTCTTAAATCTGGCCAGACGATTACGGCAGATGTCTATTGTCAGCAACTGCAAACCATGATGGAAAAGCTAGCTGCTAAACAACTGAGGCTGGTTAATCGCTCTAGGCCACTGCTGCTTCATGATAACGCTAGACCACACACTGCACAACAGACGGATACCAAATTAGAGGAGCTTCAATTGGAATGTCTAAGACATCCACCGTACTCTCCGGACCTTGCCCCAACAGACTACCATTTTTTCGAAATTTGGATAACTTCTTGCAAAGGAAAAAATTCAACTCCGATGGTGCAGTCAAAACCGCCTTCAAAGATTTTATTGATTCCCGTCCGAATGGTTTTTATAGTAAAGGGATCGATGAACTACCTATGAGATGGCAAAAGTGCATAGATAGCAAAGGTACATACTTTGATTAAATAAATATATTATAATAAAAAAAATCGGCTTTATGTTCCTCCCATACTAAACGTCAATT
>JADDOH010003641.1:0-12912 GCA_016648135.1 Agrypnia vestita | reverse complement strand
CTGTATATGGATAATTGTATGAAAGAACTGAAGGAACTAGAAGTTGGAGCGAAAATGGACGGACTCACCATATCCTGTCTGCTATACGCAAACGATGCAGTATTAGTGGCTAACAGTGAAGCTGATCTGCAGTGCTTGGTATCCAGGATGTCCGATGTATGCATGCAGAGTGAACTTTTGATGAATGTCAGCAAATTGAAAGTGATGGTATTTGAGAGAAACGAAAGAGTGACTAAGTGTGATGTAATTATATACAACGAATGCTCGACAAGTGAACGAGTTGTGTATTTGGGAAGTTGTTTAGTAGACACAGACGGCAAGGCTGAGAAGATAATAGAAAGGTAGAGTAACTGCGGGAACAAAGTTAAGGGTGCACAAATGCAATTAATGGCCAATAAGAATCTGTCAAAAAGAAGCAAGACTAGCGGTACAAAAATATGGCGTTCTAGTGCCAACCCTTATGTATGGAAGTGAAGCCTGGAAATTGGCAAAAGAGGAATGAAAGTAGACTGAATGCGGTTGATGCGGTCACTAAGACGCTTGTGTGGACAATCTTTGGTCGATAGAGTGAGGAATGAACAAATTAGAAGTGAATGCAATGCTGGCTGTAGTGTGGTAGATAGAATAAAGAAAGGAGTGCTGAGATGGTTTGGTCATGTGGAACGTATGAACGAGGAAAGGATGGTTAAGAAAATATATGAGGCGAATGTTGAAGGCAACAGGAATAGAGGGCGTCCGCGAAAGACCTGGCACGACCAGGTACTACAAGTATTTGAGGATGGCCCTGTTAAAAGCCGCAACAATCGTAGAACGTGTATGAGAAGATGTATGAATGTGGCCGAAGCAAAAGTGGTGTGCCAGGATAGAAGAGTGTGGCGTTCAATCCTCTCTGCCTACCCCTGCAGGGAAACGGCGTGATGGTTAGTTAGTTAAAAAAAAAGGAAGGTCAACGGGAAAAATATTTAAGACAAATGCAGATATTTTCTCCAAAGTAACATTTAGCGACCTAAAAAAAAAAAGGTCGCCAGATTTCTTCATTCAATCAAACCATGGGGAGGGGGGGGGGGGTTGTTCGGTCCCAACTTTTTTTTAAACCTTGGGGGGGGTTGTTTCGATTTCCAAAAATTTCTTCATTTATCTACATCGACTTCCCAAAAACTTCACATAAAAAATGTACTATTTGAAGTATGTGCTCGTACTTTCGATAACTTTGAAGTGTTCGCTTTGAAATAAAGTGCATTATTTGAAGTATTTACTTTCAATATCTTTGAAGTGTGTGTAGTTTGTAGTGTATACTACACTTCAAAAGGTATGAAGTGTACACTTCAATTTAATGTAGTACTACATTGTAGTAGTGAGTAAAGAGCGGACCCATCCCTACTGTATAACGATAAGAGCTGCAACAATTTTCTTCAATTAATTAATCTAAATTAGTCAGAGCAATGTGAGTCACTCAAAGTGCTCGGCATGCCAAAATGTTTGCGCTGCACGTGCGTTGCAGGTCCGCTGCGTTCGCAGTCACCTGTCACCAGCTGTCACTGACCTAGGTACTGCGTCATCGTCATTCATAGGTCAATTGCTTTTAAAATCTATATTATAATTGCGCTAGAACTAGATATAGAAAATAAAAGTGACAGTAAAAAGTTATACCTACCCACTCCAGTTTGAATCAAATTGAAGACTATATTTTTTTAATTTACGCTTCAACGAGCCAAGAGGTCCAATTACAGAAGGTAAACCCGGAACATCCAGGCTTCAGTAAATCATATAGATTAATTGTGACCTCACCGATAATCGAACCCGGAAACCTCAGTGTGAGAAGCCAGTGTCATGCATACCCATTGGAATACGAGGGCCGCCGAACAGTAGACGCATGAATGGTATAGTACCTACCTACCTACGCATGGCCAAGTGTCAAATTGACATTTATGTGTATAAACCATAAACGTAAACATTTTGGAGAAATAATTGAAATTAAATTGTTATGTAACAGAATATTATGATACCTTTGTTTAAATCTGAGTATGATTATAATATTTGTGTTAGGAAGTTACGGGATATATATTTTGTCTTGATTTTTTTTCCAAATTTATGATTACGTAATAGTCACACTTCAATGTAGGTAGGTACCTACCTACTCACTACCATCACATTTGGAGAATGCTATACATGACCGAAAAGAAGCGCGAGAGTATAAATTAATATTAGGCAACGAGAGAATGCAGAAAGAAGAAACCCTTGATATTAAGGGACTAGAAGCAAATGCGTAATTTTGCATAAGACAAGAATATTGCGGCGCGGCGTATTTGAATATATTATCTGGTAAAGAATTTCCAATTGACAGTTGATTTTGAAAGCACGTTTGTGTGTTTTAGAAGCCAAAAATCATTTTACCGGGAAAGAAGGAATGAAATTTCATTATGTTATATTGCCATTTTAATATTTCATTTGTTAGAAAATGGTTGGAGAAACGATAACAATGTTGGTGGCGTAGGTGGCGGGGGCATGCAGTTAGAACATAGAAGCAAGATTCAAACAAGAACAATATTTCGGTCTGCTGGTAGGTAGGTACTTTAGATATTTTTGATACCGGGTTTTATAAATGTGTTACGCGCCAAACGTCACATTGCAGGGCAGCCACCACAAGATACAAAAAATGGTCACTAAGGGTGGTGGCTATGGAACCAGGGCGGAAGGGGCACACTATTCTTTTGAATCTCTAACGGATACATACACCGGTGTACCGCCATATTGTTGTGTTTTGTGTATATTAGAAATAAAAAGAAGAATACTCCAGCCCAATCGGTTTTATCAATAATTTTCACCTCTGCCCGTAATAATTCAGAAGTGGGATTTGTCAATAATTTAAAAAAAAGACAAAACTATTAAAGGTGAAATCGCGATAACAAACCCACGCGCTGCGTTATCTCCACGTGTTTGTGTTGCCGCGCGAGGGCCTTGTTGATATTTTTGTTTATATGACTATAATTTTGACATTTCGTATTCGAGACCTTTTTTTTGTGTGATTATATCGTGTTATTGTGTGTTGGTGACTGTCTTTTATTAAACTTTCTGTTGACTTTTCGTATTTATCGTGTCATGAAGCGTCACGCGCGAGGATCTCGCGAGGCCCGTAAATCGAGGGCGGAAGACGTTGACGTAGAGAGCGAGTCGAGCTCTAGCAACGAGTCCGCCGGTGTTTTATTGAAACGGCTCATGAAAGACAAGTTGAAGGGCATGGTGGAAGCGTACCTCTCGCGCGCCGAACTGCCGGGGGTAGCGCCGCGCATGAGAGGCGATCAACTCATCCCGAGGTTTGACCCCGAAAACAAAACATACAATGTTAATGCGTGGCTACAAAAAATTGACCAGCTGGGAGCCATACACAATTGGGACGAGTACACCAAGTCCTTTTATATGCAGTCCAAGTTGGGTGGCGAGGCCAAGGAGTGGTTCAATCGACTTGAGGACTACGATCTCTCTTGGGCGGAGTGGAAGGACCGCCTAACAAAAGCTTTTCCGCGGCACCACGAATTTGGGGAATCGCTGGAGGAGCTCGTGGCCCGTAAGAAGATGACAGACGAGTCCATGACGCATTATTTCCATGCCAAGATGACATTGCTCCATCGGTGCCGGATCGATGGTCAGGATGCGGTTTCGTGCATCATTCGGGGACTGCCAGTAGAGCTGCAGGCAAACGCCAAGGCAGTCCAGTGCTCAAACCCGCAGGAGCTGTATACGGGGTTCCTGTCGTCATTGGACAGCTACAGGGCGCCTCTCAATGTAAGAGGGCACACTTCAGCATCACTGGTAGGGGTCCGGCCTATTCATAGTCATCGAGACGCGAGGCGAGATCGGGATGTGAGGCGAGACACCAGATGAGAACGGGATGTTCAGCCCCTGAGCCGGACATTCCAATGTTACAACTGTGGGAGACGAGGGCACTCTTCCAAGGAGTGCCGGCAGCCAGATCAACGTAGCTGCAATGGTTGCGGAAGACGAGGGCACCTCTTGAAGGACTGCCGGATGAAAAAGAAACCTGAGGAGGTAAAGGTAGGAAAAAACGATGTCTTGCTGGTGGGATCAATGGATGCTGCATTCTACAAGGTAGCCAAAATAAATCACCGTCATGAGGTAAGGGCATATTTGGACAGTGGCAGCCAAATGAATATACTGTCAATGAAAGCAGCAATCACTCTCGAGCTGAGGATTGAGGAGAAGCATGAACCACTAGTCGGGTTTGCTGGGGGCATCACCTTATCACTGGGGGAAGTTGTTTTTAGATTACAGATTGACGGTGTTGAACTAGACACAAGCGCTCTGTTATCAGATGTGGAGATGAAGGGAGCCGATTTGATTATTGGACAGCCGATTCTCAAC
Source organism: Agrypnia vestita (assembly GCA_016648135.1). Taxonomy (NCBI): domain Eukaryota; kingdom Metazoa; phylum Arthropoda; class Insecta; order Trichoptera; family Phryganeidae; genus Agrypnia; species Agrypnia vestita. Next base: position 8,532 of record JADDOH010003641.1, on the reverse strand, counting down.
CACCCGGGAGTTACTTTCATTGTGAGCCAGGGGACGGCTCGGGTGGAGTATAATGTGGAGGACCACCTGGAAAAAGTACAGGTTTGTGAGGAGCCTCGCATCACAGTTCAATTGAGTGAAGATGTAACGGCGAAGGCGGGAGACAGTGTGCATGTTTTAGTAGAGATTGTCGGAGGTGAAGGGTCCACAGTCTGCACGAAGCCTCGATACTTTGAACTGGGAGAGACAAGCTACATGCTACCCGCGACCATTGTGAGTGGACGGAGGGGCCTCATATCAGTCTCCAATATGGGGAAAAATCCTGTTCAGTGGAAAGCGGGACAGAGGATCACCCGAGCAGAGCGGTGTAGTGAGCATATTACTCAGGGTCAACAAACTGCAGTTGAACCCAATGAGACAGGTGTTGGAACGGTAGGTGTGGGATCTAAGGTAAGAGAGCCGATCATTTTAACATTGAGTGTAGGGGACATTGAAGTAGGAGATGTGCCAGCCGAAAGTAAGAATGAGTTATTGAAAGTATTGAATAACCACATGAGAGTGTTTGCAAAGCATGAGTATGATTTGGAGACCACTGATCTAACTGAGATGACGATTAACTTAACATCTACAAAACCTATCTACCATAAGCCTTACAGATTATCATTTGCAGAAAACCAAGTAGTGAGGTCTAAAGTAAATTCGTTGTTAGAGGCCAAAATTATTCGCGAATCAAACTCAAATTATGCCTCACCTGTGATTCTCGTAAAAAAGAAATCAGGCGATTATCGACTTTGTGTAGACTATCGAGCCCTAAATGCCATCACGGTAAAAGATCGTTTCCCATTACCTCACATTGAGGATCAATTGAATAAACTAGGATGTAGTAAATACTTCTCAAGTCTGGATTTAGCACAGGGATACCATCAGGTACCGATTGCTAAAGAGTCTATCAGTAAGACGTCATTTGTGACACCTGATGGCCAGTACGAATATGTGAGAACGCCATTTGGACTAGCCAATGGCCCGGCAGTGTTTCAACGTTTGATTAATAGAGTACTAGGAACCATGAAGGACGAAAGAGTTCTCGCATTTATGGACGATATTCTGATACCATCAGCAGATATCCCTGAAGGCATCCGGTTATTAGACAGGGTTTTCACACGACTAAGAGCGGCTCACTTAAAACTTAACTTGGGTAAATGTTCATTCTTGAAAACTAGTATTAGTTATCTGGGACATGAAGTAAAAGCTGGGGAAATTAGGCCGGGGAATCAGAAAATTGATGCCGTTCTAGATTTCCAGAGACCTGCTAATGTTCATCAAGTTCGCCAGTTTATTGGACTTGCGAGTTACTTTCGAAAGTTTGTCCGTGATTTTGCTATTATTGCTCAACCATTAACATCCCTTACAAGAAAACACACTGTCTGGGTTTGGGGGGACATGCAAGAAGATTCATTTCAAAAATTAAAAAGCACTCTCACTTCTAAGCCGGTATTAGCTCTCTATGATCGGACCCTAGAGACAGAAGTGCACACTGATGCATGCAAGAATGGGTTAGGGGGAATATTATTGCAGAAACAAACAGACAATTGTTTAAAACCTGTATATTATTTTAGCCGTGTCACTACAAAAGAAGAGAGATATTATCATAGTTGAGAATTGGAAACCCTCGCGGTGGTAGAATCTTTAAAGCGTTTCAAAATATATTTGGTGGGGTTGCGGTTTAAAGTAGTAACAGACTGTGTGGCAGTAAAGTCTACCTTGACTAAACGAGACATGATACCACGAATAGCGAGATGGTGGCTCAGTATTCAGGATTTCGATATGGAGATTGAATACAGACCAGGGGACAAAATGAAACATGTTGATGCATTAAGCCGTAATCCTATTGAATTGCCATCCACCGACCTAACCACCCTTAACATTTGTTCGATTAATCACGCTGACTGGTTTCTGACCTTACAATTGCAAGACTCTAAATTGCAATCGATAATACGTCTACTTCAAAAGGGTGAGGCCGATAGTGGTTTGGTGAAAGATTTTCAGTTCAAAGACGGGCGCTTATATAGAAAAACATTAAATGGCAATAGGCTGGTTGTATCCTCGGGGGCCCATTTTAATATAGTTCGCAAGTATCATGACGATATTGGTCATATTGGGTTAAAACGTTGTGATGCAAGAGTTAAGAGCGAGTACTGGTTTCCAAAAATGACTCGTTTTATACGTAAATATGTGAATGCTTGCCTAGAGTGCTCCTACAACAAGGGCAATTATGGAAAGCAAGAAGGCAAACTCCATCCCATTCCAAAGCCTGAGGAACCTATGAAGTGTGTACATGTCGATCACTTGGGTCCATTTAATCAAACTAGGCGTAGATTTAAATATCTACTAGTGCTGGTTGATGCCTTCACTAAGTTTGTAATCGCAAAACCGACAAAAACAGTGGGTTCGATGGAAACGATCAGACTATTAGAAGAAGTGTTTGCATATTTTAGTACCCCATCGCAGGTAATAACGGATCGTGGTAAAGCTTTTACAAGTAGATATTTTAAAGAATTAGCAATCAGGAAACAATTTAGACATACAATGAATGCAATTGCCACCCCACGAGCAAACGGTCAAGTAGAACGGATAAATCGAACTATCTTGGATGCTATGCGGACGAGTGTGAGCGATCAGAGTAGATGGGATGAAGTCGTACCGAACATCATTCAAGGCATTAACAACACTATCAATGAGTCAACTAAGGTATCTCCTTTCGAACTCATGTTTAGTTTTAAAAGCAAATTGCTTCCAGATATGGAAACAAGCAGTCGTCAGCTGTCAGTAGAAACCTCACGGCAGAAGGCTCGAGATAACTTGAAGAAAGTGGCGATGCGAATGAAAGAACGATATGATAAAAGAAGGAAACCAGCCAGGAGTTACAGAATAGGTGATTTGGTCTTGTGGAAGGGTTCACCGGCATGTACTATGAGTGGAGTGAATAAGAAACTGGATGGAAGGTACTCAGGGCCTTATAGAGTGACAAGTGTTTTAGGAAATGATAGGTATAAGATAAAGAGTGTAAAGGGTATGCGTGGATACAAAAACTTTACCGCTGTCGTTGCAGCTGATGCAATGCGGTTATACGCTCCATTAAACGAAGGCACATCTGAATCAGACGATAGCAGCGGAGATTTGAGGGATAGAGAGGACCTTATTGACCTACTAGAAGGTTAAGACAGTGTTTGAGAACTCCCTCAAAGGTTGAGAATTTGAGAACTCCCTTTCAGGTTGAGCATTTGAGAACTCCCTCAAAGGTTGAGAATTTGAGAACTCCCTTTCAGGTTGAGCATTTGAGAACTCCCTCAAAGGTTGAGAATTTGAGAACTCCCTTTCAGGTTGAGCATTTGAGAACTCCCTCAAAGGTTGAGAATTTGAGAACTCCCTTTCAGGTTGAGCATTTGAGAACTCCCTCAAGGGTTGAGAAGTTTGAAATCTCCCTTCAAGATTGAGTGTTTGAGAAACTTCCTTAAGATCAAGCACTGAGAGAGCTCCCACGAGGGTTGAGCAGGGAGGAATGTGGGGACAAAACGTAGAGAAGAGACTTTCTCATGAGGTTAAGAGTCTAGGGCGACTCCAATTGGAAGAGGTAATAAAGCCATGTATAATTTAGTATTTTTTCTAGGAATAAGAGGGAGGTCCTGTTGGGTGGACCCAACGACGTTCAGGCTGGGAGAGTGTTACGCGCCAAACGTCACATCGCAGGGCAGCCACCACAAGATACAAAAAATGGTCACTAAGGGTGGTGGCTATGGAACCAGGGCGGAAGGGGCACACTATTCTTTTTGAATCTCTAACGGATACATACACCGGTGTACCGCCATATTGTTGTGTTTTGTGTATATTAGAAATAAAAAGAAGAATACTCCAGCCCAATCAGTGTTATCAATAATTTTCACCTCTGCCCGTAATAATATATTTAAAATTAAATTAAAGAATGTAAAATATGTTAAAATGAATTTTAATGGAAGATGCGATTTGCCATTAATTATTAAGGTTGGTTGTATATTTTAAATAAAATTTGTAATGAAACTATGTTTTTCTTTTAATTTGCTACTCAGAGGAAAGCTGGGAATAAATATTAATGAACAGTTTCTGTCACATCTTCAACTTGCTGATGCTAACATTGTTTGCAGAAACTGCTAAGATGATACAACTAATAAAATATAGTCTTTAAGCAATCTGTACTACCCGTATTAAGACCAGCATGAATGTGGGTGATTTGGAGCCATTGTGATTTGGGGTTTGAGCCCAAGAGAGGGGTTGAGCCATGACGTTAGGGAACTTCGACATACGAATTAAAGGCAAATGAGTTGATACATTGCCAACAAAAAATGGATGATATAGGACAATGGGGGGCAAAGCTAAAATAGCGGTGGGCACGGCATCTGAGGAGACAAGACAGCAAATAGGTGAAAAAGGTTACAGAGTGGTGACCTCAGACCAGAAGCTAACTGATTTTGAAATGTAGGCAGGTCCTTGGACCGACATATAAGGGCACTAATGGCAGACAGCGGACTCATTACACCAGCAACGTAGTCCGGGAAAGTGTATGTCTTGCACTGGACATAAACGTTGATGTTTTACAATAAAAACAAAAGCATCAAAGTGTATTTTAGTATTAAATACTATTAATTTATTAACTCATATTTGATAACTCATAGATAAGTGGCGCATGCGAAGAACGGTGGGCCGGTGTGCTCAGTCGTTGAAATAACCAACTAACAGATAATTCAAAAGCGAAGATTTTAGAAAAGTTCTTATTGCAGTAGCGAAACAAAAGTGAAGCGGTTCTTTTAGTTTAAAATGTAGTATTGCGTTTCGAGCGAATAAAAATGTCAGATAAAATGTGGAAGCCTAAAGGTTTATTTTACGAGTGATCAATTACGAAATACAAGTTTAGTCATTTCATTTCGAGCGAGCCACGACACGTAACAATACAGTAAAACCTCGTTAGTGCATAATTTAAAGAACCCAATTTTTTTTTAATTATGTGGAACCCCGTTAATTCAAAATTCAAGGTACCAAAAAAAATTGCAGTGCCAAAAATTATAGAACTAAATAAAAAAAACTCTTAATTTTGTGAAAAACGTATTTCAACAAATCATTACGAAAACACGATATAGTATATACGAAAAATAAACACCCAAAGATCGCGTTTGCTGTTCTCACATGAAAAAAATCAAATAATTTTTTTTATTTCACCAGACAACCAAAATGTTTAGTTATCTTTTAATTTTTGGAAGGCTTATTTTAATTCACACAATTTTAACTTTCGATTCCTTCTCTAGTTACTAATAACTTAATAAAAATAATAAAATACAATTGTCAATAATTATGTGAAATAATAAGATAATAATTTAAAAACATAATTTCAATATATATCAGGTACACAAACTAAAACTATCCACACACATCAAGGAAACCAACAGAAGAAAATATACATAAAATTCCCCAGTTTTAGGGATCATATGTATATTACACAATCAAAAAGCTATGTGCATTACATATTAGTTTTTTATAACTTCTTAAAAAAATTAAATTATGTGACTTAAAATGTATTGATTTGTGGTGCAAGGGTCTGAAAATTATTTTGAATTAAGAAATACCGGGGTTTTCGAATTATGGGGGTTAATTTACTATAAAATTAACATTTTGTGTATTTTAAAAATTTCAAATTCATTCGAAATTCAAGGGACCCAAACAAAACATTTCGAATAACGCGAAACCTGGTTAATTCTAAATTCAAGGTACAAAAAAAAATTGCGAAATTCGCCAAAAATTGTAAAACTTGTGAAAAAAGTGATTTAGTGAAAAACGTCTTTATTTTTGAAAACGTAATATTTATTATGCTAATACAGAGACCGCCATATTTCTTTACCAAAGTATCCGAAATTGACATATCTGTTGTTCTCACTTCCGAAAAAAATCAAAATATTTTTTCATTTTCGTCAAGTTAAAAAAAAAAATTGAATTATGTGAACTAAAACGTATTGATTTATGGCGCAAAGGGCTAAAAGTTATTTCGAATTACGAATTACCGGGGTTTTCGAATTATCGGGGTTAATCTAAAATGAAATTAGCATTTTGGCACTTGTGGGTGTGAAAAATATATTGAATTATGGCGAATTTCAAATTATCGGGGTTTTACTGGATGATTTTATTTCCAATATCACTGATTGATCAAACTGTTATTTTAACCAGTTACACACGTTACTGTCATTAGAGATTTGTATTTAATCTTATCACTGATCGGTAACTGAGAATTTAACTGTTGTCTAATATCGATGGTTGCCTATCTAATTGCGAGAAATCAATTACCAATCATCGATACAATCAAATAAAAATCTCATAAATAAAATCCAAATTGGGTATCCAGTTAAAAATAACACTAATTGTTGGCAATACTTTTGTAATTACAGTTTAGACGTCCTTATTAATGCTCTTGTGACTCATATTGAAATACCGTTGAGGACTGCGCGGAGGGTTTGAATTGTGCTTTTGGGGAAGGATACTCAGTTATGGATGTTAATAATAAAACAGTGCATCTTTTTATATAACACAGTTCGCGACTATATGGGTAAAAACAAAACAACATTATATTGGAATAATTTTTAATAAAATTAATTAATACTTAGTCTATAAAATATACTTTATTCTGACTTAATTCTTATTATGCACGATCAACGACCGCAAATAAACATACATCATTCTCATATCTTTGTAAGTAAGAATATGAAACGTACGCTTATTACAAAGTAACAAAAGAATCACAACATTTTACAAAATATTTTTGCCAATGTTTATAAATAACATTTAATTCTTTTAATGTTTAATGTAATGTTTCTTTTATATAAAATGATGACTCACAGAAAAGCATTGTGAGTGATGTTACTTACTAGGAATAAGAAAATACAACTGAGTAGACAAGGCAAAGCTATTTAATGGTAACATTATGCATACATTTTCACTCAAAAAGAACAATCCCCATCGTTTCGTTGCTTGGTAAGGATATAATTTGAAATTGAATTGTAAGTAAAGGCACTCGAAACGAGCTTCACATTTATTAATTTGGAAGCTAATAGACTAAAAACTAATAAATTAAAAAGACAAAACAAAGATCAAAAATATATCTATTTAATAATTTGAACAAACACTAGTCCAGGAAAAAAATCATTTTTAGAATAATATAATAATGTATTAAAATTTTAACAAAATAACAGATTATATTTATTTCCCATTAAGCGAACGAAATGGGTATATGAAGTATGTAATCTAAATTATGAAAATAAACTAGAAAAACCCTCGATACTTTATGCAATGAACAATATGTTATAAATGATGTACATATTATATATAGTATAATTATAATACGATTAAACAAGATATAATAAATTAAAAGATTGCAATTACTTAAATTTTCTTAAATCCTAACTTTTTGAAATAATCATTAAATATTAAAATAATTTACCACAAAGGAAATTTATATGTGCAAGCAAGGTTTCTTCGGGGCAGTCTTTCTTCTCCAAATTACTGCTGTTCACGCTGGTTCCAAGAAAATTCTCAAAGTGCCTTTTCAAGTGCAGCAGAATATCCATTCACTCGAGTGTGTTGGCATTAGTGCGGTTGTATATTCCTTATCCATATCTCGGACTGCATCAATAAGGATGTTTGCTTTTTTTTAAAATTTCATGCAGATGAAAGAATAAGAGAAAAGTATATAGTATTTTTAAAAATTATATTTTTTTTGTCTAATTTGTAGGGCCAAAATTTTGATTTTAAGAGTTGGACAGCAAATATTTTATTCATAATCAAAATAATATCACCACAGCTTCACATTGAGATTAATATTTTTCAACTAAGTGGTGATGTGCCTTTCACTAGATTAAATACAAAACTTCCATTCATTATGTTCTTATTTAAAATATTTAATAAACAAATTCACTTTAATTACGCACTTACATTTAAAAATGTTATACATATAAATCAGCACCAAAAACATTTTTATTATTTAGTTTTTTTGGACAGAATTCTATTTAAATATCTATCTATTAATATTGATGAAATTGTTTAAAATTTTGCTTATAAAAAGGAAGCTTAACAAGATACCACAGTGTGTAAAATATATTTGATATTCAATTTCAAAAATTGTGCTAAGTAAGAATATTCATTTAGAAAATAATTAAGTACAAAAATATTATAATTTTTGGAGGGATGGAAAATTAAAAAATGGCTATGAAAATTCCAGACAGACATTAGTGTCTCATTTTTGATAATTTACAATGTCCCACGTACAATCCAGATCAAAATACATTAGATACAAAAAATGATTTCCCAGGATCCAGATTAACAGATTAATTATAGAAGATGTTCAAAGTATAAATAATATTTTTTGTATCGAGAATTCTTTTCGAAAATGATTAAGATAATAAGTACGAAAACAGTCGTCCAAAAGCATTCTTAAAATTAATTTCAATGACAGGGTGCTTAATGTAATAATGGTCAATTTTT